>WEKX01011990.1:140591-174629 GCA_013390025.1 Pitta sordida
GAGAAAATATGAATATGACAGCACGAATAACAGAGGTATTTCTGTATTTTTCTTATTTCTTCATTTTGTGATTGCAATCTTATTGACAAATAGTTGATTCTGCATAGCAATTGCATGTAATAGAAAAAGATGCTGGTATTAACTGAGGTAACTGATCTGCTAGGTCATCTGGAGGAAACTGGTGAAAGTTCATTACGTGTCATTACCTATAGGAGTAATCAGTTGTCATTAAATAGTCTCTAATGACTATTGGCAGAAGGAATACAAAGAGGAGACAAATTCAAACGCAATAAGCTATTAATTTTCAAGAGCTATGGTATTATCAAGGCCTTTAAGTGAATGAAAAAACAGGTCTAATCGTTAGCTCTAAATATAACATACTTGGAGGCAGAGGGGCTTTGTATACACACTCAATGCAAAACTCAGCACTACAGACCAAAACAAAGGTTGTTTTTGCTGCTGCACGGTGCACTAGCGTAAGTCTAGCAGGGCTGAGTAATTCTGATCTTTATGTACAAGCCACAGCTCTCAGGCTATGCAGCTTGAATGCTCTGGGCTTCATGAACTCTTATTCTATCGTCTCAGGGTTGTATGTTCTTCTTCACAGACCCTTGCTTTTCCTCTCCTGAACTGGAAGTGAGCAGCACTACACTGCACCAATACCACAACACACTTGGGCCTAGTCTGCAAGGAACAAGGGAAGGAAAGAGATTGATCTTGATAATGCTGCAAGCCAAGCCAAGGTTTAAAGCAACAGCTGTCATGGCTGACCTGCCAGCCCAGAGCATCCATCTGTGACTGACCAGCTGCCACGTACCCTGAGAACATGAACATAAAAACGTGCTTCTCTACTTTTTGCTATACTGTCTCTTTCTCTTTTTTTGTCTGCTTTGTCAAGTATGAGAAAATTACTCCCATTCTCACAGCACTCAACTTAAAAAGTCAACAGTACAACTTTCTTTCCAGCTTTATTTTACAGCCTAGGAGACTGTCTGGCAGCCCATTTAGGCCAAAGGGACTTGTGTAGGCTTCACTAGTTGGTCTTGCATTACTCCTCAGCCCCAGTTTCAGAATTCAGTGTGACTTGATTTTAAATTTTTCTTTCATGTGTGTTGTATTTTAAATATTTCCACAAAGGGATGTGTTTTCTAGCATTTTCTAAAGGAAAAAGTAAATTGAAAAATTTATACTCAGAGCCTGAGCTTTGTTAATTAATATT
Source organism: Pitta sordida (assembly GCA_013390025.1). NCBI lineage: Eukaryota > Metazoa > Chordata > Aves > Passeriformes > Pittidae > Pitta > Pitta sordida. The sequence continues at coordinate 141,811 of WEKX01011990.1, forward strand.
TCAGAAAAACAGGATTTCACAATTTTAGCTCTCTACATCTTGTTTTGGATTTTTTTGAAATTAATTCCTAATTGGCTTCTAGAGCTTCAAGAAACAATCTGTAATGGAAAATGCAGCCTCAACTTGCAGAAACACAGTAAGTAGTAATATGAAAAATAAACCACCCCCCAGACCATAAACACCGTTAGCACAGCAATTACAGTCGTCCCTCTTGCACTTTGTGCCCCTCATATTGCAGCTTCAGATCTTAGTGGCATGATTTTTTAGCAATGTAGGAGACCCGTTTTGCAACTGCGCATGCACGACCTGCTGCAGAGGCGGCTGCGACTGCAGCGGCAGTGCTGGCCTGGGCAGCAAAATGGGTGGTAGTGGTGACGCAGGCTGCAGCAGGGGTAGCACGGGCAGTGGCCGCGGTACAGGTGATGGCAGTGGGGGCGGCCACAGCGGCCTTGGGGGCACTGGCGGCAGCAGTGGCATCGTGGCCGCCATTCAACGTGGAAGTGGGCTACACGGCTGCCAATTAAGACTGCAGGTCCGCGTTATAGGAGACCCGACTGTAACTCCTTCCTCCCCCTTTGCAGTTTAGCTTTCAGTAGGTCTTCTTGCCATTTCATTTCTTTTTTTCCCTTTCTTGTTCCCTCTCTGGGTCCCCTCTTGTTGATCTCGNACAGGTGATGGCAGTGGGGGCGGCCACAGCGGCCTTGGGGGCACTGGCGGCAGCAGTGGCATCGTGGCCGCCATTCAACGTGGAAGTGGGCTACACGGCTGCCAATTAAGACTGCGGGTCTGCGTTATAGGAGACCCGACTGTAACTCCTTCCTCCCCCTTTGCAGTTTAGCTTTCAGTAGGTCTTCTTGCCATTTCATTTCTTTTTTTCCCTTTCTTGTTCCCTCTCTGGGTCCCCTCTTGTTGATCTCGTCACTACCAGCCTGGACGACCAGCAGAGGGTAATAGCCTGAAGGCTGAATTAGTTTTGGCAACCTCTCAGCAATATCCCATACCCAGACCCCAGGGAGGCAGCAGACACCCCTGTGGGATGGGTCCACTCAACAGTTGGGCCCTTCTGTTCCACTCAGAAAGGAGTCCCCGACAACCACTATCTTCATTTTCCCTTTGAGACTGGAGGTTCTGATTTGCTTAATGGAAGAGGTAGTTCCTGTAGATTTTTTAGGTGAGGCGCTTCTGAAAGGGTGGTGGTGGACAGGAGAGGGATGCCTTACCCCCACGGGAGGAGACCTGTTCCCACTCCCCCTCATCCTCAAGGTTTCTTTCTCCTACCTCATGTTGAGGACTGTGAGGTTCATGTCGATGCTCCAGCTCCCAAGAGTCTCTAAAGGTAGGGAGCGCACCGTCTCTCAATTCTACTTCCCTTGCCTCACCTCGATTGTTTCTCAGCCTTTCCACCTCCTCCTTTAGCTCTGTTATCATGGAGAGGAAGTCATTTACCAGCTCACACTGGACACAGGTATTTTGCAGGCTGTCCTCCTGGTCAACAATCAGGCTCAGCCATTCCCTGCAGCCGGGGGTCTGGACAGCCACATTCACTGACAAGAGGGTAGTTTGGTTCTGAGCCTCCCTTGTAACCTTGGCCCTGACTTTCATCCATCTGGTTCTGGCCATGACTGATTGGGGCAGGAAGGAGAGACAGCACCTGCCAAGACCGCGTCTGCTACCCTGCCCGCTTGCCCTACCCACGCCAACTGCCACGCTAACTGCCTCTTAATTGCTTATTTACGAGCCTCACAGTTTGCCCAAGCCCCCTGCAGTTAGCGTCCCTGTTTGCCTTGCCCTTGTTCGCTGTGCCCCAGATCGCTTCGCTCTCAGGAGAGTTAATGGTTTAAGTACCCACAGGTGGGAAGTCTCTCAGGTTCAAAACGGCCGCCCTGTGGCCAGCACAGACGCTCAGCCAGCACCCACTGGGGGTCAGTCTAGGCTTAGAATTACAGGGGAGGTCATGACTGCCATGAGGTAGCTGGGTCTCTGTGCCCGCTCATGGTACGGGGGAGACGGGGCAGCCAGCACTGAGGCAGCCTTGTGTGGGGCCCTGTGTGTCCTGAGGCATGCCATGGCAATGTAGGTTAGACTACATATAACCCTTTCCCAATAAGGACCAGCCACGGAGACACACAGGAGCAGGGAGGGCACCATAGCACGAGACCACGCTGTCTCATGGCCCTGCGGGACTATGAATGCCATGTAACCCCCACAACATGCAAAAAGAGTGATCTGTGGCTATCCCCAGCGAGGGAGAGGAGTTGACCCTCGCCCTGCTCAGGCATGGCTGTCCAGCCACACGGGCAGTGGTGGCACTGCTCATCTGCAAAGCAGAGCAACTGTGCATTCATGGACTGGACATATTCGTGAATAACTGGGTAGGATTTGCTGAGAAATTTTTCGCAAACATTTGAAGCAGCGAATAATTAGGTATGAATATTTGAGGACTGACTGTACTAGCATAGGAAGCTGAAAACTTACTCAGCTAGGATGTGGGGGACATGATTTCATACACTTGCTTATTTAATTTTCCCAGTGACTGTTCATGTTAAAGTGGTAATAGAAATAGGACTAGGGGTTGATTTATAAGACACCTGACAGGGCGAGAGCTCACATTCAACTCCCTGTTTTTAAAGTATAAATTACTTTTGCTTTTTGTTCCACACTTTGATTTAAAATGGATTCTTTAAGAAAAATGTTGCCTATAAATTGGAATTGTTTTCTTAATTCAATAAAAATATTGAAATAAGTAGCATACAGCTCTATCTACTTTAAATCCTGTGTGAAAGCATTTGCATACTTCTTTGTATGTATTATTAACATTTATGGCAATATTTTGATCCAACATCAATGCTGGTTCCATCTATGTAGAAGGGCCACAATCAATTTGTTTTCTCTGGTAGTTATGATGGAAACTTAATAATTTTAAAGTTCCATGAAAACTGAGAATGAGACACTGTATTATATTTAGAGAAATTGCGCTGTAGGTGTTTGTTGAAAATCTAAGAATTCAGCATATCATCAAGGCTGAATATGTTAGGGAAAAAACCTCCAGTCATAATTATCTAACTAATAAAATAAATGTGTTCTGACAAGAGAAATGCCCCATGGCACTATATTTGTTAGAAATACCAGCTACAGGATGACCCAGCTAAAGCCATTTGCATACCTTCTGAATACAAGCAATCCGATTCTTCTAAAGTGGCAATAGATATATGCCTGGAAATATACTTTTTTTTTTTTTTACAGGAGTTAATCAAGTTTTTATAGTATTTAATCAAGATATAAGCGTTTAGCAGAGAAAGTACTGTATAATACTCACATATAAATATCAATATTTTTTTCAAATACATTGTTCTACATGTATTATCTTCAAGGCCTTCAGTAGATACAGTTATTCCAAAACATACTGGGTGTTTTTTTTTTTTTATGGGAATTGACTAATAGAATTTTCTTCTTGCCTGAGTCAAGATTGTAGTATTGGTAACTTCAGGAAACTCTGGATACACTTTATGCACTGAAATTAGATGTGTGTTTATGTATTTGACATGTACATATAAACAAGACATACTATTTTATCACAGGCTTCACTGGAAATTACTAGCTATCTGAGGACACTGTAAAACTGAACATATATTAATTTTTTAATAATTTTCTTTGGACAGAAATTCAGGTCTATACTGTTCTGTCAACAATTGCTAAAATCACATAACATATAGAAGTAGCTCATAGCTGTAGAAGAACACAAAAACCCTGAGGAAGGCATGGATATGCATTAAAATGAGATGAACCTGTTCCAACACATATACTATTTATTAGGAACCTGTATAGCAAACACTTTAATTGATATGTTCAGAAAAATATTTACAGAGTATGAGAGTGAGCTGGGACACTTGTCTCTCTGGCTCAGGTGCAAGACTTCATTTAAATTTTATTTAGTGCAGAGGCATTATTTTGTAGCTTCATAAATAATGTCTATTAAATATATTCTTTCCCCCTTTTATTAATTATTACAGTTTTGAGGCTGTCTTCTGTGCCTGAAGTTTTTGCTCTAGGGTTCATGGCTCCCATATTCCCTCATGCTGGGATTATGCTCTTTTACTGTGCAGCCATGATGAGCAGAGCTATTAATAACTCTCTCCCTTGTGCAGCACTTACTGGGCAACTTGCGAACAGCTAGAAGAAATGCAGCAACTGGGTAGTACACATCCTTCTGCTGCAGTCTTTTACCATTTCTCTGTTACTCAATACACTTGATTACATAGTACAAAGCACATTAACTGTGCTCTTCCACACACTCAGTGAGGCCTCGTTAAGAAGAGGCACACCAGTCTGAAGGACAGCTATGGGAATTCAAAGCCCTGGTCCCACATTTAGTCACTATGCCTACCTGTACCTAAATGCTTGTTTTATAAAAGAATTATTTAATTTTTCTTGCCTTCAACCAAGGTTGTTTCCAAGCACAGTCAGGACAGGCAGTAGGCTCTTGGGAGCAGCTGTACATCCAGGACCTTGCTCTCCCTGCTGCTCGTGGACTGTACAAAACCAGAGCCACTGCTGCTTTCCTCAGGTAACAGACAGAAGCAGAGATGGGGAATAAGATGGCAGTCTCCCTCCAGTGCTTCTCAGCAGCAAGCACCACCTGTCCCCTACTCTGAAAATGACGGCTTATCTGCTCTGGGGTTCCCTCGAAGCGGATTGTCCAGAGCAGTCGTGACCTGCTCTCACAGGACCCCTAGTCTTGCTCATCCTGCTCAGCCCATCCTCTTCCTCCTCAAGTGATGGTTGAATCTGTCCTGCAACTAGAATCTTGTGTTGCCTACCTGCCTAAAAATACCCGAGCTGTATCTGCTGCAGACCCAGGTCTCTCCAGGTCTTCTGTTTTTGTTATGCCAACTCTGGCTTTGCATGCCAATGTACACACACAGGGAAAATTGCTGAAATTCACCTGTTTTCAGCTAGCTTGTTCAAGGAATTAGAATGTGATTATCCTCTTGTTAATGACCTACAGGGAGTTCCATAATTCAGTTAACTAGTCATTCCTCGCAAGGCCATTTTACTTCAAACCTGAAATTCAACTGTAGGAACTGTAGGTCACTTCATAGGAGAACAGGAGATTTTTGAAAATGGATTCTGAGGGGTGGATGCCCTTTTGCTCACTCTCCATAGGAGAGATACTTCCTTGCAACAGTCTTCTTGCATCACATGGAGTTGGGTAACGGAGAAATGGATTCACCAGTCTGTCTCATAAAATGGGAAATTATATGGGAAAAGACACTAAAGCATGTATAATCCTGGAGGTGGGAAAGCAGGAGCAGAATGTGCAGATTGCCCTCCTTTGTTGAGATATAGCTGGCCTAAACTGGAGAGAGGGAGGACCTCAGGTTTTCTCACTATTGCGAGTTGATGCAATCAAAAGAGACTATTATCGGAAGAACAAAGACTCCCTATAAAATAGAAGAAATAACTAAATCCATGATGGCATAGAAACTGAAGAAACAGGGGATGTAGAGAGAATTTCCCTTCAGTCCTTTTACGTCCTTCCCATGCTTATTTATCATCTGTGATTCCCTCCTTTATGACACATCTTCCATTTTAGTATCTATCTATCTATCTATCTATCTATCTATCTATCTATCTATCTATCTATCTATCTATCTATCTATCTATCTATCTATTTATTTTGTTTGTGTGCAGAGGGTTAGGGAGCTTTCTGAAACTCAGGAAACATTCAACTGAGGAATCCCAGTGAACAATACACCAAAGTCTCCCTTTTCTAGGGAAGTCTGCCTTGCTTTGGAGAAGCCAGGTTGTCTTTCCTCAAGTGAACCTCAGCATGCAGCCTGCTGGTGCTTTAGCAGAAATAATAGTGCCAGAAAAGAGAGTTTACAAATCCTTTTTTGAGGAATTCAAAGTCCTACACCATCCACCAAGACAGGAGCAGAAATTGTTAATATTAGGTCTTGATACAGATGGTAAATGATTCCTTATTTTAGACTTACAAATGTGAGAAATGAGACACCAGTGAATCTAACCAAACCAGGCACCTTTTATAACTTATTTTAAATTAATATATTTCCCTCCTTCCCCTCCTCATCCTGTCTGGTTCTTATTTCAGTTAATTTACAATGTTCAGTTAGCCGAACAGCGTGATTAGCTTCAGAAAAAGAGCACATGCTGCTCATTGAAAGCAGGGAATTCCTCAGTTTGGGGAGAGAAACCGGTTTTGTGTGTGGGACAGTACAAGAAGATTGGGAGGTGGTTTCAAAACTGTTAATTTTTTTCCTGTTCTTATTCAAAGCTTTTCTATTCACTGGGGAAATATTCAATTAGGAAACTCCTATGGAGTAGAGGGGGAACCCAGCAGGCAAGAAGTCAAAACCTCTGCAATCAGCACTGATAAAGGGCTGTTATTTTGACAAGCAGGATAAAAATAAAAAGCATAAAAGGCTGCAGCAGGAGGCCTGAAATGGATGCTGAGCACTCTCCTTGCGCAGCAACGATGCATTTGCCATGCTAAGTCATGCATGAATGGTGGAGGTGAAATTCTCTGATTTGTTACTGCTTTTTTCTTATTAGCAGTTACTGTAGTTTGAAATGTGCCAATGCTTGTGCATGAAATTCTTTCAAGACTTTCAGTGCAGCATTTTGATTCATTTCACAGGCCTTCTGTGCTGGAAGAGTGACAAATGCCTATGTCATTTGTGTTTTTATTTTTTGTGTATTGCTGTTTTTAGGTCTAAAAGAGCATATAAACCAGATACAGAAGGTGTAGACTCAGTTCAGCACACATTGACAGACATTTCATGGGCCTAATCTTTGTCTGATGCATCAGGGGTCTACAGGGCATCATATCTGACATTTCACTCTGTATGATTTACCATATTTCAGAGCATGGTGAACAGGTTGCCCAAAACTGTTTTCCATGGCTCATTGAAGCATGGTGACTGGGAAAGCATACCTCTGGAACGTTACAAGTCCACAGACAGGAAGATCATCACTTTGCATCATTGGCCTTGCAACATGTAAACCTAGCACCATCTGCTACAGAGGAGGAATTGTATATGCCCTAGGAGTTTTTATTGGCCAACCCAAACTAGCACTCTATCCAACCAAAGAGCAATGGAGAAAAGCCAGGAGGGTGGAAGTAGTGAGCTACATCTGAGACATTCATGGCTATTAGCATGCTGAAGTAAACTGGATAGAATTCTCAGCCAGAAGTTCTCAAACCTTGAGTGTGGATAATTAAATAAAATGTGGATCCATTTTTATCCAGCTTTTTCAGGAAGGCCGTATACTTGTAACAGTTAGGACATCAAAGTATCCTATAGCTGTATTTCTTCCTTCACTTGTCCTGTGCTGCAATGTCTGTTCTCAATGTCTGTTCAGCTCTCATTGTTGAAGTGTTTTATCTGTAATGCAGGACTAAAATACTTGCTAGCATCCCCTGAAACATATGATGGATGTGTGCACCTCAGGATGCAGACAATGATGAATTGTCTTTGTGAGCTGATTTAGAACTGAAACAGCTTCATGTGGATTTACTATGCCCAGTAACACCAGAGTAGTACTGAGTACAATCAAAGACTTTCCAAACCTGCAGAGTCAAATTGTTTGGAAAACACTGGGTTTTTCCAGTAAATGTGAATGCCTTTTAGAATTTCCCACATATGTTTTAATCCTAAAGAAGCTGGTCACAAGTTGATACTAGTCTATTTAGCAGACTGTGGTATAATATTCATTACAAAGTGATCAAAACCAATCATACAGACATAATCTCTTGAGGAGACAAGACACTGAAAAAACAGTAAGAGATTAGAATCTCTTCTATATATGGAGCATGATGATGACAAAAGCCAGTTAATTATTGGAGTTATGCTTCAATATTTAATAAAGATGGCCATTTCTCCAAAAGATCTATAGATCTCTTTTGACTCCTCAAGGGAAGAATAACTATATCAGAAACAAAGTGTCTAGACAATCTACAAAATATTTCAAATGCATGGTTAATGCAGATCTCCAGTCCTTTGATAGGGTAACTGAAAATTTACATGGCTGTTTGAATGAGCATCCTGAATTTTGGGGTATGTCTCTGGGCTCCAAATGCTGACTATGGAAAACAGAATCTCCCATGTCCCAGAATAGTTTTTCTGAATGCACTTATAAGCCATGGAGGAAAATGTTAATAATACCCCATACAAATGCAGCCTGAGATTTTTCAGAACTGTTTAGGTTTTAAGTACACAGGTTATATAGTTTGGTCTTTCAGAAGGTCCTTTTTCATGAAAACGTCTAACTTTATTCTTTTCTTCATATAAAATTGTTACTAGATTTTGCTTGTTTGTTTTTTTAACTAAGGGAAATCACAAACTAACTTGAATGGTAATGAAAAGATAAGCCAGTCTAAAAAGTCTCTCAATTTTATATGATGCCACAATTTTATTTCATCTTAATCAGTTCTGTTTGTTATTTTGGAAAGCAGATAAGAGCGTTTACTGAGCAGCTACCTGCCTCAGCTTTTAAGACAATATTGAAACATTTAAAATCATATACCAGTGAAATGTGTGTGCAGACATTCAGATGAGTGCAGTTTTTGAAATTAAAATGTTATAAACCCCCAAGAGACAAAGGCATTAGATTTCAACAGTATTTATCACGGAGTTGCTTCCAGGCTCCAGCTGGTGCTAGGTTAGGATTTTTTGTCTCATGCTGCCTGTGCACAGCGCACTGATAACTGCATACTCCAAAGATTTATCAGGGATGCAAAGAAAGAGCATTTACATAATTTTCTGTATGCAGTTGAGGCCCCCTTGCAGCCCTGTGTGGTTTGTCATGATACTTCCCTCTCCTCCCCATCCCTGCACTTCAATGCACTCTAGAGGCATTGGTTGAAGGTTTAGGTTGAAGGAGACGTTTAAGGTCACTGAGTCTGACTGTTAATCCAGTACTTCCAAATCCACCACTACACCATGTATCCAAGTGCTATATCTAAGTGTCTTGACACTGCTGCTTCCCTGGGCAGCCTGTTCCAATTCTTGACAACCCTTTCAGGGAAGAAGTTTTTCCTAATATCCAATCTAAAGCTCATTGACACAGCCTGTTCACTACTGGAAGGGGATATACATAATAGCTTTAGATGAAGACACTTTCTTCAAAATCGAAGTCAAGATGTTTGCACTGAATTTATTGACAAAACTCCACCATTTTGGACCCAAATATTGTGGAACACTAGTTAAAGACAAGTTTCAAATCACCTCTTTTCTGCTTTAAGTTCCCTTAGGAGTTGGTGCTGTAGTTTGGGAATGATACTCCACAACTTAGTGTTTCCACTGAAACTCCAAACCATGTTTGCTCCTATACCCCGCCCCCTCCCCTCCCATTTCCCAGTGCAATGTGATAGAGAGGAGAATTGGCGGTAGAAGAGAATTGGTTGTTTAGATAATGATGGTGTGATGAGTAATGACAGAGTGTACAAGACATTATTGCTCACCACGTAAACCCTCAAAAATAGACAATACCTGACAGCAGCCACGATACCCTGACCAGAAGGAACCTCTTCTCCTCAGAAGAGAGTCCCTTTCTCCTGTCCCCAGCAACGATGTGAGGTGGTATAGAATAACCTCCATGTCCTAGTCATGCCCCCTCCTGGCTACTGCAAAAATTAACCCTGTCCTGGCGTGAACCAGGGCAGATGGACATCATTCTATTCTCTTATGGAGGCCTACTCTTCCTTTCACCCAGCAGGGAGTAAGAAATAAATTTCTTCTTGCAGTTGTCACATCTAAGGGGTTAGAGGAAAGAATATATTTTCATCCTCTATGTTGAGAATACTAAATTTACATAAGAGAAAAAAAGAATTTTAAGTCTACTTTCATGCAGTGTCTAAGAGCATGTACATTATTGGTTGCCCAAAAATTCTAGTAACAAAAAAAAATGTCATGATGGCCATGAGGAAGAGTATAAACTAATAAAATATGTGTGATATGTGAAAGAATTTATACTAACAAAACATAGACATGAACCAAGACGGGCTTGCAAATTCAAAATTCTTAACGATACATGCTGTCAGTAACCCATTAAGAAAAGGACTTTGAGATTATGGAAAGCATCCTCAGGTGAAATGAACATCTAACGATTTCCCTTTTTTCAGCTCTGGTATAGCTCTCCTTTGATAATTTATTCCCGCCCAGCCTCCAGCACATTGTGCCCAGTCATCCATACAAACATTAAGCAAACAAAAACCTATAATAAATTAATCACACCCTTTCTTCTGTCTCCAAGGAAGAAGAAAGGGGAGTAGCTGTTATCTTTATTTCACTTGGGTGACATCCACTTGAGTATTTTAAGGTATGTAAGTGAAGTGCAGCTTCATTAAAGAAATGAAAATCTACTGAGATGCATGGGGTGTTGTCCAGAATTTTGACTACACAATAGGCAGGGTTTTATTCTAAGCTTGCTATAAGGAACTTTAGCTGCAGCCAGCACATGCATGCTTACACATTATTTTTCTTCTGTCACAGTTAGCTGTCTCATTTCTACCAAGCACCATTAATAGCATTGATGTTCCACCAGGACGAGAGGGTCAGTTGCTGGTCCCTAAGGATGCCATACCACCCCACACCCTGAAAACCAGCCTAGAGAAACAGAAAATGCAATCAGCAGAAGCACAAAAGAAATGAACTTGGATTTTTAACATTAGCACACTGAAAAAATCCTCAAAACAACAAAAAACAAACCAACACCACTAAGAAAGGAAGTTATAAAAGACCTTAAATAATATTCTTCCCAAACTTTCAGCTGAGCAAATTTTTCAACACAGCACTAATGAGAGGACAATTATGGTAAGGTTTGTGCCTTCACCTGGTTCTCAGGCATGCAAAAGCTGGCTGTTTTATGACTGCAGCCTGCTTAGCCCCTGCAGAGGGAGCAGGAACACCTCATTATCAGAGATGAGAGATTTGCAAGAGGGAATCTTGGATGAGATACACCTAATTAGAGAAGACTCTTCTCTCCTTCCATCATGAGAAAGTGAAAACGGACTCAAGGATTTCCAACACAGGGAATGTGTTTTGAACGAAAAGCGCCTGATACGTATTTTATTGTAGTATTTTCTTTAGGAAATGCGTGTGAAAACCATTGCTGGCAGCCAGTCCTGCCTGTGCAGCAATTGCATAATCAAGGCCAGAAGCCCTAGGTGCCGGACCGTCAGTGGCTTTCACAAAATCCTGCTGTTTCGCTGAAATTTAGAGAAGATATATGTAAGTTTTGCTCTGATTATTTTCCTAAGGAAAATCCCCTATAATTTTTCCATTGTTCCTGATCTTATTGGTGTTTTTTTTGTTTTGTTTTGTTTTTTGAACTTGGTTTAGAAAGCAGACATTCATTTTAAATAATTCAATTACTCCTACTGCTGTGCAGTTTGCCTTAAACTCCCTATTTCTATGCCTAGAGCTATGCTCAGGGCAAGAGAAAACTTCTAATTATTTGGACAGTTTTGCTCTTTAATTATAGAAGATCTTTGGCTGGAATGACATTTTTGAAAAATGGGAAAAGGCTAGTTAAAGAAAGATAAAAAAAAACAACCACAAAAGCCACAAGCCTGAAATCTTTGTGTATCCCTTGTTCTGATATAATGCTACCGATTATGATAGTGTTGAAGCAGGTTTAAAGCCTGGGGGACTGGGAGGGGGAATAGACAACACGATGTATTGAAGAGTGTGAGAAGTACAGCTGGTGTCAATACTGATGTTTCCATTCTGTGTCTTCAGTGTTAGGATATCCTTTGAACTGTTCCTTTAAAAAAAGAATCATAGAGACATATGGAAATGGGATAGTGACTAACATATTTTATGTCTCTGCCCTGATCTCTTGTTTCTCATGCAAGAGTGCTTGCATTTCCCAGGGAGATTCCCTGCAGACTAAAACTCTCCATCTGTATAACTAGTGTTTGGGCATCCTTCCCTGCTACTTCTTCCTCATCCTCTTAACTCCCAGTGATGTATCATAGTATCGCAGTATAGATAAGGCTGGAAAGGACCCTGAAAATCATCTAGTCCAACCTATAATCCAACTAACCTATCATCTACATCTAGATCATATCGCTCAACACCTCATCCAGCCTACCCATTCTGCTTCATCTTTGCAGTGCCCTGCCTACTGTAACTTGGATCCATTCCACATTCTTTGCTCTTCCTCACAGTCTGTTTTCAAGGACAACAGCACCGTGCTCCCAAAAATGGTTCATTCATTTTTGAACACAGATGCAGGAAGTACTCCCAGTCTAAGCTTATCCCTTCCCAGAATCATATCATCATCCTACTTTTTAAACTGAAGATAGCATTGGAGAGGGAATCCCATCCTATGAAACAATTTATTCATCAACTTCAAGATGAGTCAGCTCTACTGGAAACACTTCCTTGGGATTACACATTGCAGCAGTAATAGCTTAACTGTGTGGTGCTGGGAATTTGACAGCAACTTCTGGCGCTCTGGAAGGTGTTCAGGCACAAGTAGTATCGTGTAGATACACACAGGTATAATGTGGAAGCTTCCAATCCACAGCAGCATCAACCTGATGCTGCTTTTCATGACACTAGGCACAAATTGTCAGAAAAGGACCATGATTCCTGGCATGAAAGAATTATCAAGCTCAGTCACCGCAGAAATAAGAGCATATTCTGCTACAAAACATGTTCACTTAAGGAAGCAAAGATTCCACTTACTAGATTAAGTGAACTGCAGTTGGATATTGTTAGATTCTATGAGTTGTAAAGTGTTCAATATTCTCCGAGTACTTACTCACACTGAACTGAAGGTTGTGTTGCAACAAATAGTTGCAGCTCTGAAGAAAATGTTAAGGCAGCTTTGGAGTTACTACCTCTATGAGCAAAATAGTTTCTTACTGTGTACCACTTTGTGTGGGTTTTTGAGAAATGGGTGTGTCGGTGGGTCCAGCAGCTCATTGCATTCGGTATAGCTGCTGTGAGTGTTTTGCTGCCACACTCACTGCTGAGTCGGTCCTGAGAGGTGTGTGTCTGTCTTTAGGCTCTGGACAGGATGATATTAATTACATCTGCTTCCTAGGAGATGGACTTATCCCGTGCTGTCCTTTGGGGTTTTGCTTACAATCTCTTTTTGACTGATATTCACAGGTTCACAGGTTATTCTGAGTTGGAAGGGACCCACGGGATCATCTAGTCCAACTCTCAAGTGAAAGCCCACCCAGGGACTGAACTCACAAGTGTGGAACGATGGGCACCACACTCCATTCATCCGAGCCTCCCATCACCTAGGCCATGTCACTGAGTTGTTCGTCCAGTCTTTCCTTAAACACCTCCAGTGATGGCAACTCTACCACCTGCCTGGGTAGACCATTCCAATGAGAGATCACTCTTTCTGTGAAAAACCTCTTCCTAACATCCAGCCTAAACCTCCTCTGTTCCAGTGCTGTCAGCCTGAGAGAAGAGATTTCCACCCACTTGACTACAACCTCCCCTCAGGCAGTTGTAAACCTCTGAGCCTCCTCTTCTCCAGGCTGAACAACCCCAGTTCCTGCAGTCACTCCCCATATAGCTTGTTCTCCAGTCCTTTCACCATCCGTGTTGCCCTTCTCTGGACCCTCTCAAGTAGTTGAACATCCTTCTTAAACTGGGGATCCCAGAACTGCACACAGTACTCAAGATGTGGTCTGACCAGTGCCACATACAGGGGAAGAATAACTTCCCTAGTCCGACTGGCCACATTATTCCTGATACAGGCCAGGATGCCATTGGCCGTCTTAGTCACCTGGGCACACTGTTGGCTCATATTAAGTTTTCTGTGAACCAGTACTCCCAAATCCCTCTCCATTTCACCACTCTCCAGCGACTCGTCCCCCAGCCAGTAGCGATGCATGAGATTGTTATGCCCAAAGTGAAGAACCCGGTCCTTGGACTTGTTAAATCATATATTATTGGAATCTGCCTATTTGTCTAGTCTGTCAAGGTCCCTCTGAAGGCTCCTTCTACCCTCTCACAGTTCAACATTTTCCCCAAGCTTAGTATCATCTGCAAACTTGCTAATGACGGACTCAATTCCCTCATCTGGGCCAAGCACTGTTCCCTGTGGGACTTCACTAGTGACCGGCCACCAGCTGGATGTGGCACCATTCACCAGCACTCTCTGAGCTCATCCATCCAACCTCCAATTATAATCTCCATCTCTAAATCAAAGACTGTCATCAGTACACAGAGAGTCTCTGCAACTTCCCTTTTCACTCAGAGATATTATTTTCTCATGTAGAAACTTTTCTTCACAGGTCTTGCACACTTAGCCTCCTAATAACTTATTGAAATTATTGTCTGTACCTGATCCCCAAATACATACATCGCTTTGCTGACATTAAGCATGGATAGAATTTTTCCCAATTACTTGTCATGAATCCTATACTGCTGTTTTTGCCACAGTACATGTTGCAAACTGATTATATTAAACATAGACAACCACCAAGTAAGTAGAGGCAGAAGTTCTTCAGAGGCTGCCTTCAGAGCCTTTTGCTGAGTGTTAAATTCCAAGAGTAAATAATAATAAACTGAAAGTATTTAATGCAATAAAACTGCAGAAAATGGTATGGTTTCATATCTGCATATGCATCTTGTATCAGGCATTCTCCAGGCAAAGATTGATACATAGTCCCAAGATTAAAGCATTTATGTTTTCTTCTGTTTTAGAGCTTCTATTTTAAAGTAAAAGTTTCTTTTTTGAGAAGTTTCAAGTTTAAAGCTTTCTTCTACATTATTAATAAATAAACATGGAATTAATTAAATTCAGCTGGAAAAAAGCAAAGCTGATATACATAAAAATACAAATGTAGTCAAACAGATTGTCTTCTCACTCCAAACTTAACTCAGGAATATAGTTTTTATCCTTAATAGTAGGTTACATTTTTCTACAGATCTTTCAATTCATATTTTGTTGTTCATAAATCCGAGATAATCTTCTAAGCAGAGACTTAAGAAGAAGAATGGGGAATAGGACAAAGTAAGGTAACAGACTCAAGATTCAGGATTAAAAACACTTGTTAACTATTTCTCTCCTCTATCATCCTCGTCAACAACAGGTGCAGAAAAGGCAGTAAGAGGTGTGTGCAAGGGAGGAAGAGAAGGTAGTGGATAGTTTCTTCATTCCTGCAGCCAAATCAGTACCTGCTGGTACAGCTCCTTGGGGATTACATCTTGATCAATTTATCTGTTACTTATTTTAGAGTCAGCGTTTGCCAAACTGCTGTGCTGTTTTTCCATGTTGCTGTTCTACATAAAATCCTCAGTTTTTCCCTTTCTCAGAGAGCTGCTTTTGGAGGATCACAACTCAGCCAAGATGCTTAAGAAAATTAAAAAGTAAGGACCTTGGAATATTCTGATTATGCTGAATGAGTTTTTTTTTAGGATCCTTTAAATTGAAGTCCTGCCCCAGCATAGCAGACCCCTCCTCTTCCCTGCCCCCCCCCCCCCTCCATTTTAGTGTCATTTGCTGAATTGCAAAATTACACAGGTTATTAATAAAGACATTAAACATTCTTGTCTTCAGTATTTATCCCTGAGGGATGTCACTTGTAACAGGGTACCAGGTGAATTTTGTGACACTAGTGAATCCTCATTGATCCTAATGGTTGAGCCAATTTTCTATCCACCTTATTGTCCACTTTTCAAGACAAAAAGTCATCATTTGGGCTATAGGAACACTATGAAAGACCATGGCTCTCCTAAAGTCAAGGTACAGAATATCTAGGCAATGTTTCTATATTGCTCTTGGGAAGTCTGTCCCTTTTCCCACCTTCTGTGTACTTCCATTTTGCATAAGCAAAACATAACATCAGCAAGATGTTTTCTCTTTCAAACCTAATAGATTCTTGTGGAGAAAAGATGAGTTGATACCGTACCAAAGAGGTTAAATTAGTCTCATAAAACATGATAGAAACTTCAATACATTTCTCGAGGAGGTAAGGCTACTACAGTTCCATTTATAGGATTGAAGGGAAGCCAATGCATCTTGACCTACTGGAAGAGTAGTCTGTGAGATTGGAATTTCAACATTTGGCATAGATGTCTTGTTACAGCAAGACTGTATATTGATCTTGAGTTTATATATCATACCTAGGTGTGAGTGTTAAGCTACTTTTAGGGAGTGTGACTTCCTTTTAAAATATTCTTTCAGTTTTCTCTGCTTTGCTTCAGGCTCCCTGAATCATCTCCACTTGGGTGGTGCGTATCAGATCTGCTACCTAGCCCATCATCTGACTTATGGAGATGCAGAGCAAGAAGGGGCAGAGATAGTGCACCAGAAGCACTCCAGTGCTCCACCAGTAGGGGAGCACAAGGCAACAGATGGGAGAGTGAGTCTCCTGCTTAAATCTGCTTAAATCTGAAGGCATGAATTATTACACTCTGGAGTTCAAGACTACTGCTGTAACACTGAATGTGGACTTATGTGTCGTATATATAGTCCTAGCAAAGAGCATGCTCAAGAATTGGAGGCAATGCTACAGCAGTACGCTGCAGGTATTTGGAGATAGTTGATATTCAAATGGAAGGGATGGTGAAAGGTTTAAAAAGCATCCCAAAGCAGACTGTAAGCAATGAAGGCCAAGATATACCTGTTTATTAAGAAAATTCATATAACATCTGGAATTATTTCTGTGGAAGAATTCAGCAGACCACAGAACATAAAAAGGATCACTTTGTTGGCAGCTTAAGATGTGACCAAAAGGTAGGAGAGAGTTTTCTATTACAAGCTTGGGCTGTGAAGCATCCATAAGAAAGGCATGATGAAAGGTAGAAAAGAACAATTCATTCCTCAGATCTTTTATGTAGAATTGTTCCTTATTGACAGCTATGAAGGATATGAACATGCAACTGAATGTCAAGGTGAGCCACAAGAATGCAAACACAGTTTTTCTACTGCCTTTTACAAGCAGACAGTATATGGAGGTAGAGCTTTCTTATGGAAATGTCACTCATTTTTATAGGAAAGAGAAAGGCTCAGAAACTCATGAAGGACCTGAGAGTTTAGAGAGGTTAATGAGATTAAATCAGTGCTGTTGTTCAGATCTTCTTTTGATTTCCTTTTGGGTTTCTCAGTGCTCTCTTGTTCTGTAAAGGCCATGGAAGACCAGTCTGTCTTTAAGGGATATAAAAGTATAAACAAGGTCAAGTGCAGAGAAGTGCAATATATTTATTTTGTTATTCTCTGAAATACAGATGGGATTGACTGTTGCTTCACCTCAAACATTTCAGCAATGCTATTATAAAGCACAAAATCATTCAATCATATCCAGAGAGACTTAAGATCATGGCTTGCATTAAGGAGTAAATCAAGTGTAATAATAAATACAGGGTCAGATTTACGTGCTTCAGTTTTAGACTCCACATTTACCATTATCAGGAAGTAAAACTGCATATTACGAAACATTCTTCTGTTCATGTAATTTATTAAGGAGCCAGTGGTCCTTACCTGTTCCCCTGTCACATTGTTAAATTTCACCCATTAATAGGATTACATATGTAACCAGGTAGCCCTGTAATACAGTATTGCCAATACTTCGTAACGAATTTGCAAGGACTCAAGACTGAGGCTTGTCATGTATATCTCATTGGAAGGGTTATTTATCTGTAGCTTTTTTTGCATGCTTTAGCTCAGACAACAATTTCTTGTTGACCAGGTGTTTATGGTTAATTTGTTTTACTTTTGTTTTTCATTCTCTGTTCCACCCATAGTTTGATATAGGTAACAGTTGTGAGCACGCCCCTTGGGAGCGCAGCAGTGGCGAGCCACGGAGCCATTGCCAGCGGCTAGGATCACTGCCGAGCCGCGTGCGCTGAGAGGGGCCGTCTCTACTCACAGGACTTTTGGCCTGGGGGTGCTCAGGGAGCTAAGACCTCCCACCTGTGTGTACTTAAACCATTAAGTCTCTAGAGAACGCAGGGATCAGGGGCGCAGTGAGCAGGTGCAAAGCAAACAGGGAAGTTAACTGCGGGGGGCTTGGGCAACTGTGGGGGGCTTGTAAATAAGCAATTTAGAGGCAGTTAGCACGGCAGTTCGAGCAGGCAGGGCAAGGAAGCGGGGGGCAGGGTAGCAGGCGCTGTATTGGCAAGTGCTGTCTCTCCTTCCTATCCTCATCAGTCATGCCCAGAACCAGATGGATGAAAGCCACAGCAAAAGCCACAAGAGAGGCTTAGATCCAAACTACCCCTCTGGAAGTGCATATGGCTGTCCAGTCTCCTGGCTGCAGGGAATGCCGGAGCCTGATGGTTGACCAGGAGGACAGCNACAGAAACATGGTGGGATGATGTGCACGATTGGAGTGCCACATTGGCAGGCTACACACTCTTTAGAAGAGGCAGCAGAGCGTGTAGAGGTGGCGGAGTGGCCCTATATATTAAAGCAACCCTAGATACAATAGAACTTGACATCAAGGATGATCAAGCAGAGCGCCTATGGGTCAAGGTAAGAGGGATTCCCAATAAAACTGAAATTCTGCTCAGAGTATGTTACAGACCGCCAGATCAGGAGGAAAAGGCAGACCTAATGCTCTTTAAGCAACTAGAGAAAGCCTGAAGATCAGCTGCCCTAGTTCTTACAGGAGACTTTAATCTGCCTGATATCTGCTGGGAACTTAAGACAGCAGAGAGGAGACAGTCCAGAAGGTTCCTAGAGATAGTTGATAATTGTTTCTTGATACAGCAGGTGAGTGGGCCTACCAGGGGAGAGTCATATGGTAGTAAGTATAACTCTGCCAACTAAAATTTCTAGCTACATATATTTTGAAAATCAAGATTCATATTGATTTCAGAAAGAAACACTGGATTTCAGAAAACCTCACCCTAGTTATAGAGTCTGTTAGCAGAAGATTTACAAAGTAACTTTTTTATGTGCATGTATCACTGAAAAAATACAGGATTTATGTGTGTCTCTTAACTATTGTCTTTCTACATCTTTCTGACTGCTTATATTGTATGTATGACAGGGTGTTTGTAAAGTAACAAAACTAAACACTATCAATATTATATTAGGACAATAAACACAAACCTGCTAGATCAAGACAAAAGTTGGCAATTAGATCCAAACCAAATTAGTAATCCCTATTAAACTGAAAGAGAAAATACTAAGGAGATACAGTTGATACAAGGAAGGAATCACTATCAAACATATCTAATTTAATTCTACTCTTTTATATGGTGCAACAATCACAAATATTCAACTTCAGAATATCATCAGAATAGAAATGCTTTTACAGACTTTGCTAAGTAGTAACTTCTTTAGAACAGATATAGTTTATATATTTATTTTGAATTTTTAGAAAGTCGCATACAGGTCTGTGGGCAGTGAAATACAGCCCCTCTTCAGGCAAGATCATAAAATAGCATGAAATTTGATTTAACCTAAGGTAAACTATACACATAATAAAAAAAAAAAGCAAACATCCACACCTCCCTTCTTCCTCCCCAGAAAATCAACGATACATATACAAGCCAGAAGGGCAGTCCTTGCTACCTCCAAGACAGGCTTCAGGGTAGCAGAGGCAAAGCAATGCTTGGGGAAAAGCTTTTCCTCAAACTCACACCAGATGCATTGGAGTACCAAAACCCTCAAATCACCCCAGTGAAAAATAATCCTTCTCCAAAGTATCCAAGTAATTACATCAACACAGAAGTAGTTAACAGCATTTAGAGCAAGAACCAAGAAAAAACAACCAGCAACATCAGAAGTCCAAACATTTAGAATTCACAGTCTCTACCACTAAATTGCAAGAACACATGACAACTTCCTGGGACCTGCAGGTAGTTGGGTCTTCCAGGTTTAAAGATTAAGCCAATATAACTGAAAAGAGAGGTGGAAAAGAAAGAGCCAGTGGTAATCTGCCAAAGGAAAGTGAGTCCTCTTTTATAAGCATTGTTGTGGAGAATGTTTGGTATACTACATATTATTGTGAAAAACTACCAAATCTCTTTGTTCTAACTTCGGTTTTTCCTGTCCACTGCCTCGTAGGAGACAAAGTTTAAGATTCATCAAATTCATCAAAATACCTTTAAAATTCTATTTCAGATTTCTTCGTTTAATTTAAAAAATATTGCACACATACTTACGTAGTTTGGACCAGATTTCTGTGCTGTAGCCCTTCAGTTCACGCAAATATACACAGACTAACTTGAAACTTAACTGTGGTTTTGCAGAAAACAGAGATGAGTATTGATTACTCATCTCAGAGTTCACTTAGATTTTACAAAAGGATTTCATAAATGAAGTCCTACAGTTCCATCACTGGTCTGCTGACTTCACCTGTGCTATCCTGAGAAACAGTGATCTATTTCTGTCCAGTTTACCTCTATTGCCCTTCCTTGTTAGAGTGCTCAAGGGAAGTATGTGACCAGGACTTTGCTTTTAGCTACACTTATGAAAAAGTATATTTTTAACAAAGTGTGTTAAGGAGATGTTGGTGGTGGTGTTTTTCCTGCAGGCATTTCTAGTTACTATTTTCAGTAATCTAATTCACTTGAGCTCAATCAGTGCATTCACATTTTAAGGGCTGTGTCTTTCTACAATTCAGATTAATATAATTAAAAAAAAAAACCCTTAAATTATATTACCAAAATAAAGTAGGCAGACAGGTTTAAAACTTGGTGCTCATAGAGTATACTAATAAATTCCTGAAACTTTCAAGGAGCCTTAGACTTTCATCCTGCAACAGCTTTATGTGGTGGGGGATCAAAGAGCATTCAAGGCATTATTTCACAACATTGCCCTAAAAACCAATATGAGTTCCTCTTCAAGTATGTTTCTAAATATTATATGAAAAGACAATGAAAACACTTGCTGTCAGGAATGTATATGAGCTACAAGAGCATGACTATTACCATGTTCAGAAGCCATCCATTAATTTCCTTTTGAGCACTATCCATCCTAATTATTTTTAGATAACATAAATCTTTATTAAAATATTTGAGGGCTTTGTTTTGCTTTTCTGAACTGGTAAATTCATACATAATTAAACATTTACATTTTAAGGAGGAAACTCTGCTAGGTGAAAGTTCCATTTGAATAGTTACATTCACTTAATGAGTCTGTTCTAAAGATATCTCAGTTTTTAGAAAAAACTTCATGTACTTAAATAGCTTGTAGTTATGGCAAATTACAAGGCCTGTCAGGTTTTTAAAACTCTGTTGGGGTTGGAAATGCTGCATACTTTACTTAATCAATGCAAAAATTTTTTTCACTCTAATTTTCATGGTTAAGAATAGTGATGCTTTTTTATTTAGATGGGCTGACCACATTATTATCCATTCCATAGCTTAGACAGCATTCTTTACTATATGCATATCACCCTGCATGGCTATCTCATTATTTCAGGGGCATGAAAATGACCAAAGAAGTGCTGTGCTTCATAAATGCTACACCCTGTAAAGCAGAATAATGACTGCAACTGCATTGAAAATCCTTTTTGATCTGAAAAATGTCAGCAAGAACGTGCTCTGTTGTGACAGTACACGATGCATTCTGATCTCACTACAGAGAAACATATTTTAGAATGGACTATTAGAAAGCTTTTAAAAGAGTACCAACTTAGTGAAACAAATGAAAACACTCCTACTGATTTAATTAAAATCAAAATGAACCCTCTTTACTCATTATGAATTGATAGTTGACTCTGTTGTTTGCATCAAATACTGCTGCAAACCATAAGTATTTTCATTGGGATCTCTATAGGGCTATTTATGTTGTGCAATAATCTACTGCACAGAATAAAGGCATCAGAACTACCTATCATTTTATATACTTGTATACTGCGTATACTTACGGACATTCATAGAAGTTCTAGAACATAGAATTTTTCTTATTATTTTGAACCTAGTGACTGGAATTTAGGACTTTGACTTCTTAAAACTTTGCAAACACTATTTACCAAAATGCCTTTTCATCGTCTCTCAAAAAAAAAAAAAAACCCGCATAAAAAAATCATTGTTTCATAGGATTGAACTGAAAACAGAGCAAAAGAAGGCCATAGCTTTTTACATATACAAAGGGATTAAAAATACATTGTTCTTAATAACTCAGACAAAAAGCAAACAGAACTGTTGGAAACTCGGTATTTCTATTGTAATCTTTACAAGTTATGTAAAATAAGCACCTACAGGCTGCCTGTGATAACCTGAAGTACACATTCGTGTCACTGTAGCAAATCTGACTGTGTTAACCCATCATCCTGGTCATTCTCTTTCAGTTGTCAAAGGTTTCATGGACTGCCTAATGAAGATGTTACAACAATGGTGTTCATCCGACAATGCTGAAACCAGCAGCTTTGCACCTGAGTGGGTGTTGTAGTGGGCCATGCTTTAAAGTTAACCTGACTCTTCTAGATAACCTGATCATTACATTAGGGAAGAGTAACTGATTCAACTACTAGCAATTTATGAGAGCTGTGGAGCTAAACCTTTCTTATGTCTACCTTTGTCACATCATCCCTACTTCCCAGGTACAAACTGATAACTCAGTGGTTTTTGCATGCCCTCCTTAAATACTATGATACAGTGGGACAAGAAGACTCTATTTGATGCCCAATGAAGTCTAATTCTCATCTACCTCTAGAATTCTGTAGCTTTGTTTTTCTCCAGCTACAGATAAGATTATTCAGGGTTTTTTTGAAATCAGACTCAAACGGAACACTGAAAATTGGAGACAGATGTGAAAAGTTGAAGCTTCTTTGGAAAAAAATTAATACGTAGCCAAACAACATGGAACAATTCTGCACCAGATAATAGGTTAGTACACAATATATTTTTGCTGATGATGTTTGTCAAGATAATAAACCATACCCAGGGAACAGAACAAGTGGAAGGATATATATGTATGTATGTATGTGCATGTTTGTGTGTCGACCTATACATATGTCTTTACTTTTTTATTTTCTTTTTTTAAAAATTATTTTACACCTCAAGTGTTTGATTTTGCTATTTTCTTCATTTATTTCTTGATGACTATCATGTCTAAATCCCTATATCAAATATTCTATTTTCTGACTGAAACTAATACTTCTGACTTTTTTTTTAATAAGCAACATTTTAATAAAAATTCTTTGATCGGTTTTACTTTCCATGGGCAGGTTTCTGAAACAGATGTTCCTGGAAATCAACCAAAGCTATAATTAAGATACATATAAGCAATTCCTCAGGATGTTGCCTTCTTTTTCTGCACTGTTTACAAGGTTTTTGGTGGTTTTTTTAAATATTCATGTATCTGGAGTCAGGGTAGAATGTGAGAATAATAGGAGAGACTGCAGAGATTAATTTGGGTGAGAAAAATTTGAATACTAACCAGAGAAACCCAAAAAGGGAAAGGAGTTTGTAAAGTTTAAGTTTTACATCTTCTGGAAAAAAAAAGGTACCATTTTATTATTTGGTAAATCATTTTTTGTCATTTATGGAGAAAGCATGCTGAAACACTAATTTTATGTAAAATTTGCAATTACAATTTTTAGAATGACTATTTAAAGAGAGAAAACAAGGGAAAGAGTAAAATATTGATAAAAACTTTTTCTGGAAAAATCCAATTATATTTATGCATTTCTTAAGAATGGCTGCATGAGAGCAGAGACAGCATTTTCACAATCCAGGGACAAATCTCTGGTGATAAAGGTTAGCTGATATTTCAGTGGAAGATTCTGAAATCCTTCAGTAATCAGTTAAAGAGAAATCTGCTTTAAGGACACAATATTTCTATCTTTGGAAGTATTTCTCAAAAATACCTTAAAAATTTAAAGAATAACATTCTATATCTTATTCTGAACAAATATTCATTTAGCAATTTAAATGTCCATTTTAAATGAGAGTAACATAAGCAATGACTTTCTTTGCTTGGTATTCTACTAAACTTCTGACCTCAGTTATCTCTTGAGAATGAGTTCACAGGTTCACAGGTTGTTCTGAGTTGGAAGGGACCCACATGGATCGTCTACTCCAAATCCCAAGCAAGTGCCCACTCAGGGATTGAATCCACAACCCTGGAGCCATGGGTACTACGCTTCACCCATCCAAGCGTCCCGTCGTCTAGACCATGTCAGTGAGTTGAACAAGCAATGGTATTTTGTTATACCTAATACATACCTCAGACATTTTGTATGTTTTTATCGCTACTGAAACTTGAAAATAAATTTTTAGCAAACTTATAATTTATGGTAAACAATTTGTCTGATATGATAAATAAAATGACAGGAAGAAACAAAGATTCAATAAGTAGAAATTCTTACATAGATTTCTTTTCATATTCCCTGCACATGCATCTCACTCCTACTCACATGGGATTGCAGGATCAAGGCAAATATGTGTATGTATCTATATAAGTGTAGCTGTATCTATCTACCTATATCTATCTCTCTGTATATACACACACCTTCACCTTCTCTTTTTTACAGCGAGGATTGTCAAACACTTGGGCAGATTACCTGCAGGGGTTGTGGAGTCTCTGTGGAGGTATTTATGTATAATACTTGTAACTGGATGTGGTTCTGAAAAACCTGTTCTAGGTGACACTACTTAAGCAGGGGACTTGACGGATGATTTCCAAAGGTCCCTTCAAACTAAACTATTCTATGATTCTCTGTGATGTATGTTAATGGATAGCTTGTATGAATCAACTTGCTAAATTACTATTGATGTCATAATGTCATTTCATAAAATGGTTTTCTGTATGCATGTATATCGTAGTTCTCATTTCTCATTTCTGAACACTCTTTATTATTTTATTCTTTCCAGAATCGACTCTGAGGAGAGTGTTCCATTGATTTCCCATGTAATACTTGTGTGCTTTATATCCTGTTCATTGTCCTTTGTACTAAGTTTACTTTCTTTAGGTGCTGCTATGAAGTGCACAGTTCGCTTTAGCTTGAGCTGTCTGCAATGACAATTTCTATTTATTTCTGTGAATCTTTACATGTAGGTTCCTTAAAGCAATTACATGGAAATATGTCTTAAACACCAGAGTTGCCAGTTTGTAAGTTTCAAACTAGAAGGAAAAGAGGTGAAATGAATTTTCACCCTGTTGGTAGCAGATGTCTAGAACATATCTGGATTTTTTATTTTAAGATAAACATATGCTCTTGTTTGTTTCTGTCTCCACCAAAAAGCAAGACAACCCTTAGAAACATACAGTTAAAGTGTGACTTCTTTTATACCATATTTTATCCCAGTGTTCTTGCTCTCAAACAGGCAGAAATTCATGGGTCCAGGTAGTTTCAGAAAATCACAGAATCAACTAAGTTGGAAAAGACCTCTGAGATCATCAAGTCCAACCTTTGACCAAACACCATCTTGTCAACTAGACCATGGCACTCAGTGCCACATCCAGACTCTTCTCAAATACCTCCAGGGCCGGTGACTCCACCACCTCCCTGGGCAACCCATTCAAATGCCCAATCACTCTCTCTGTAAATAACTTCTTACTAATGTCTAACCTAAACTCCCCTGGTGCAGCTTAAGACTGTGCCCTCTTGTCCTACTGCTTGTTGCCTGGGAGAAGAGTTTAGACCTGTCTGATTTGATTGTCTACTTATTGGGCAAGGACAGGAGAGATTCTGGTTAAGAAAACCTTGATGCCAAGTAAATTCATCATTACATAAATGAAAAATGCTTCTTGATACCTCAAAGGTGATATTCTTAACACCACTGAAAGTACCAACAGAAATTTCACGTACTAATTTAGGAAAACCTAACTCTACAACAGGAAAGTTTCTTTGCAATCAAATTATACGGGAGGTTAGTACGGTATAAATAATGCTTTAAGGTGTTCCACTCTTTTCCCATTTGTACAAAGATTACTTTGTGAATGTGATAGAGGCCTCAGCATTTGCTAAAATCATTACTCAGGGCCTGTATAGAAGACTAATCACCCCTGATACTATGCCAGGCAGGAAGAATATATTCCAAATGATGCTAAAAAAAGTATAAGCAACAATATGCATACATTGGCTCTAATGGTGAAATAATGGAACGTTATGTGTATTATTGTTTATTCTGCAGAAGCCTTGTTGCCTAATGGACTGATTCTGCTCTGATGGAAAGTGCAAAATAGGCATTAACAATGTAGGAACCCCTCATACAAGATAGAATTGCAGTGTAAATCTTACAATCTTTTCTGTGCTCCAAAAAAGTAACACTTATTTTTCTAATCTCTTTCTAATATCAGTAAAGGAATGCCTCCTGCAAGACAATAATACTTAGTTACTTTTGTGTAGATTTATTGAAAGGTTGAACTAAAAATTACAGAATTGATCGTCTTAGCATCTAATCTTCAGTTATTAAGGATGATATGGATACTAAAATCTATAGAATTTTAGAGTGATTGAACCATATTATAGAAAATTCCATCAAGGTTTATTAAACAGACAGTTAAGTTGTCTATCTGAAGAGATACCCTAAGCATAAATTTTTGAAGGTTGCAGAATATTCTCATGAAATATCACTGCTTATTTGTCCTGTTTTTATAATTAGCATCATATATCTTCTATTGACCATGATCTTAGCTGTTTTGATAAATAGACCTTTGGTGTGATCAATTCTATATTAGGAAAAAGGTATTGACAGTTTTCAAGAAAATGATTTATATGTCCTTCTTTTCTTCTTCAAACGAAAAGATAATAGCATTTCAAGTAGTGGAAGTAATCTATTCCAAGTACATAATGCTAGAGAGAATAAGATCTGAGTAAACTTGCTAACACAGTGCCCTCTCTAGACTAATTAGTTTTCTTCTATTGTGAATTAAAGCTATAACATCAATACTACTCATTAATGATACCTAAATGTTATTATATCAGCACAGAATTTTTGGCAGTAGAATACTCAGATTATCCACCATTATACTTGGAGATTTAAGTCCTAAATATGTATCTAGCAGGTTGGTTGAAATGATAATTATGAAGGGCAAAACATAAAGTGTCAAGGATTTAATGAAGTAGAATAAAACCTGCATGGTTTCTGCAGAGGAAAATAATATTTATTACTTTTTTTTGGCTTTGAACATACCTAAAAAATGATAGAGGGAAAGAAACTAGTTCACATAATTTAGTAAAACCAACTGAGAGCTTTTAACGTCATCCTGAATAAGATTCTACAAAAGAAACAGACCAAAAGGACCAACTATATCCTGAGGTGCATCGAGCACTGCATTGCTAGCCACTTGAGGGATGTGATTGTCCCACCACTGGACCTGCCTTACCTCAAGTATTGTGTGCAGTTTTGAGTGGCTCAGAATAGGGATATCAAGCTATTAGAATGTGTCCAGAGGACAAATCAAGCTGACAAAAGGCCTCAAGGGTGACACTTACAAGGAACTGCTGAAGTCTCTTGGTCTGTTCAGCTTGGAGAAGGCTGAGGGTGATCTCATTGCAGTCCACAACTTCTTCAAGGACTGCAGCAGAAGGACAGCCTCTGATCTCTTTGGGGTGACCAATGATAGGACATGAGAAATGGAATGAAGCTCATGGTAAGTTCAGAAAATTCACTGTATGAGTGGTTGGTCACTGGAACTCAGGCTCTCTAGGGAAGTGGTCATGGCACCAAGTTTATCAGAGTTTGAGAAGTATCTGGATGATGCTCACAGTTGTATCTTTCAGTTTTAGGCAGTCCAGCCAGGAGCAGGGATTTGGACTTGATGATCTTCATGGGTCCTCTCCAACTTGAGATGTTCTATGAGTCTAACAGTTCTCCTCAAGGTTTGCAACCAAGCTCAACTGCAAAACAAAGTAGGGTTTGCTGTAATATGCCCCGAACCAGTGTTTTCATAAACAAAAGTCACTGACAATGGGAATTCTCCTGCTATGTTTACACTAGTAAATATGGCATGTCCAAGCCCATTCCTTGCTCTTAAGGTTAATTGGCATGGCACAAATCATAACTCACCTATCATGTTGAGGCTGTTAAAACCATTATTCCTTGAAGTAACTGGCCTGTCATAACTTCGCTAGTTTTCATTGGACTTAGAACCTATTTTCTATGTTCCTTTTTTGTTTGTCCCATTCATGATTCATGAACCTGCCTGTAAGGTTTAGGAGGCCGCCCTTTGAGAACCCTGCTCACTGTTGCTGCCAACACACCTCAGAACCTTTGAATTCCTAGTGTTCAGAGACATCCGCTGGGGCCATTGAAAAAGGTGTTCCTGTATCAATAACCATGAACAACCTGATTCACCAGAAAGCAAGGGTGCAGATGGGGTCCTGATGGTGGTTAATGAAAGTCTACATCCAGATTTACCTCTAGTGCTCTTAATTTCTGGACCCTGAACCTTCTCTTGTTGAGGATTTGAAGATCTGGCCCCTAAAAGATGGATGAGGCACAGGCCTACTGCCCGATGTTCAAATGTGGACTTTATATAGCCCTTACAGAGAATGCAGGTATCAAATAAGGGAGCAGACAACAAAAGTTGCATTTTTGCGGTAGACTGTAAAAGTTCAAGCTGCACACTGTTAGGATCCTATTATGAAAAGACTCCTCTGCCCAAATTAAGATGCAAACAAGACCATATGCCAAAATCAATATTATGGATTTTATTTAACTGTAAATATGAGGTTGAGAAATAGGAAGAGAAAGAAAAGAGAGAGAGAGAATGAGAGAGAGACAGATTAAGTAAAAAGATAAGGATAAGTATCACCACCAAGACATGAGTTTTAACAACATCCCACCGGTACTTCTGGTCTTCTTGGTGGTGAGAGCCTCAAAGTTGTGCTTCTGGGGTACTAATTTTATACAGTGCAAGGTCCTGATACTCATGGTGTGCCTCAGTTGTACGAACAACTTGGGATGGCATGGATGTGAGCAGTTGTTTTCTTTGCCTCAGCTTGCACAGTGGAATTTTGTCCAGTGTGTTAATTTTAAACTTTTCACCTTCATTATATCTGGAATTAACACTTTCCTTTTTAGCAGTTTTCCATTGTGGCAATTTTTGTTCAAGTAATTTATCCAGATTTGCCTTATCAGGGCTTGTTCCTGTTGTTGTCACCTGCTCTTAGTACAAGTTCCTGTCGTGGTGGCTCATCTTATGGGAATCTCCCTCTTTGACAGTGTTTTGAGACAATTAACTGCATTCTTTAAGGCCTGACAGAGACTGTTGAAAACACATGAATGAAAGAGGTGGGTAGGTTGCTATAGCAATTTCTTTGTATAAATTATGTCCTATAAATCTTGAAAAATCTTCATCTATCAGCTGTACTTCTCACTTCTGGGGTTTTGTGGAAAAGACAGGCATTTTTTGAGTGGCTTTGGGAGACTGGGCTGAAAATATTACTGTTTTCAGCTTTTATGGGGGATAGTCAGGCCTGTATAGACTTTCAGGCAAAGCCATTTATAAATGTCTGCAAGGATCACTCAACTTTTTTAGGCCTGTGTATCTGATTATGTTTACCTCAGTTGTGGCATAGATGCTCCTAGATGGGTACCCTGAGATGTGATGGAGCTGTTTGCCATGCAGCGGTACATCTGTGTGGCTACATTTTAACTGAGATGCCTCCCACTTCCTCTCTTGGTTCTAGACCAAATAAGATCCAGTTCTGATGTTGATAAGGGGACTCACTAAACTGAAATCCTGAGCTACAGATCCCTAGATGATAGCCCTTTGGCCAGACATCTGGCAGAGCTGAGTAACCCTAAAGTTTATCTATATCTATAGCCAAATGGATATCTATCTATCTATCTATCTATCTATCTATCTATCTATCTATCTATCTATCTATCTATCTATCTATCTATCTATCTATCTATCCATCCCTGTGCAGGAACTATGGGTCACAATATGGATCCAAGCAACAAAATTAAACTGGGGCAATTTTGCAGAAAAAGACCTTGGGGTCCTGACAGGCAGCAAATGCGACAGGAATCAACATCTCTCCTTCACAGAGAAGACAACAGCCAGCAGGTTGAGGGAAGAAATTTTTCCTTCTCTGCTTGGTACTTGTGAGTCTAGCTTAGTGGGCTAAAGAAAAGCTAAGGTGAGCAAGGTAAGTAATGCAGTTTACTTTGACTTCAGCAAGAGATTCCAGAGGACCTGGCTGATTTCGTGCTGGTGCTCAGATGTAGTTTGGTACTGTTATAATTTTTTTAGTATAGATGAGATCGTTCAGAATGTCTTGACTTCGGATAAACCTCAAGAAAACTTCAGTAAAGACATCTTACCAAGTACTTGTGCAAATGGATCTTCTTCATAGAACTGTAGCCTATCCAAATCTAATCAGATTATTTTACCAAACTCTCTAGATTTATGCTTGTGCCAGTTTCAAAAGCACATCTTCTAAAGCATGGAGTTGCTTGTCTCCTTCAAAGCAACAGTTAAGGACGTCTTCAAAGTTGACAGAACTGTATCGCTGTTAACTTCTCAATCAACAAACTACTTGAAATAAATTAATTTAAAAAAAAACCCCACAAATGAACTTAATGATACAGTGACAAGTGTTTATTTTAAACAGTTTCTGTGTTCATTATAAGTAATTGAGAAAGAGGTTACTTGATGAAAAGTGTTTGAAGTTATTGTTTTGGGTTTTTTTAATAACAAGACTAGCTGCCTGTTTTAGTCTGTGGCTGAATATTATTCCTAACAATGTCATTAGTTAGAACATGATTTTTGACAGCTTAGCTGACCCCCATATTATCTACAAAATGTCCTTAGAAACTTAACTTGCTAAATAAGTAGAATTGGAATGAATGAATTTTTTAAAAATATCATAAGACAAAATACAAACAAACGAATAAACAGAAAAGGGATTGTATTGCGCCTAAGGGATTTGACCAGAGGCTGAGAAGGAGAAACTCAAGTATTTATACTAATCAGGGAGGAATTGGACTTAACTAATTCACACATTTGCAATTTTCAGTGAGTGATTTCCAAGTCTGTAGTACACTTGACTGCATTTTACTGGATTTTATGCTTAAAATGTTTTACTAACGGTCCACTGAAGTGTGAAAGTGCAATAAGTTCTTACTGTGGGAGGAAAGATGCATTTCTTAGGAGTACAGCAGAACTAAAAATAGATTGCTATTTCTCCCCATGAAATATGCTACTCCACACAACAGGATTGAATTTATTTCTAAGTACTAAGGTCCTATCAATGTTCCTTTTTATCAACTGCATATAGCTGATAAAAGGAATCACAAAAACTTTGACCTCTTACCGTTAGATACACTTGAAGGAATAATTTTCTGTAAGATTTCATATATAATCTAAAGTAAATAAACAAATAATCAACAACTATAGCTTCCACAGATTTATTTTTTTCTAATTTGCCCCTCATTTTAGGACTGATCATTTTCTGAGGTATGGCCTCATAATTATGATTTTAAAGTCTATCCTTCTTTTTATTTATATAAAATTGTTTCTCAGATTCTACTCAATTTTAGGCAAATAGTACTGTGCCTATGGAAGTCTCAGACCAAATAATCTCTCTTTGTTTAAGCCAATGAAACGTTTCATGACTTGTTGACAAACACATAATATTATATTGCACATAATTTCAGTATGTTTTTATTTTCAGGGAAGAAAGCAATATAAAGGTTTACATGAAATTATGAAAACTGGCAAAATCTTTATGCTTTATGTTTATTGCTTTAAAGCTTAATGTTTATGTTCCACATTTCAAATGTTATAGTGAATAGAAGATATTTGGATCTGTTTAAGCAATAGAAATAAGTGAACTTATATGAATTTTTGAAGCACTGGATATTGCGCATGTGAGATCTTTTCCATCTAGTCTTGCCAGCAGCAGGTCATCTGGTTCAATGAACTAATTTTCTAAAGCAAAGTACATTTCACTGAATAAAGATAATGTTTCTGTAACTTCAGATGAATGACACATTGGAAATTAACACAATTCTTTGTTGTGGCTGGGACTTTGGGAGGGGTTCCCAGGGAGCCAATACTGCCCATCTGTGGGTACTTAAACCATTAAGTCTCCTGGTAGCGCAGCGAACTGGAGCACAGCGAACAAGGGCAAGGCAAACAGGGACATTTACTGCGGGGGGCTTGGGCACCTGTGGGAGGCTTGTAAATAAGCAATTAAGAGCCAGTTAGCGTGGCAGATTGCGTGGGTAGGGCAAGCGGGCAGGGTAGCAGATGCAGTCTTGGCAGCTGTTTTCTCTCTGTCCTACCCCCATCACTCATGGCCAGAACCAGATGGATGAAAGTCGGGGCCAAAGCCACAAAGGAAGCCCAGACCCAAACTACCCCCCTGTCAGTAGATGTGGCTGTCCAGACTCCTGGCTGCAGGGAATGGCTGAGCCTGATTGTTGACCAGGAGGACAGCCTGCAAAACACCCGTGTCCAGTGTGAACTGGTAAATCACACAGAATCACAGAATCACAGAAAATTATGAGTTGGAAGGGACCCACAAGGATCATCTAGTCCAACTCACCATCTAATACCCGTACAGTGACCAAGAGCACATCCCAGAGCCTAGATGCCTCACAGTCTAGCAGGCCACTCCGAGCCGGAAGGGGCCCAGGGTCACCCAGCCCTACACCCCCCAGCTAGACCATGTCACTAAGCTCCTCGTCCAGTCTTCTCTTAAACACTTCCAGGGATGGTGACTCCACCACCTCCCTGGGCAGCCCATTCCAATATGCAATTACTCTCTCCGTGAAAAACCGCTTCCTAACGTTAAGATTAAACCTCCCCTGGCGTAGCTTGAGGCTGTGCCCTCTCGTTCTGGTGTCGTCAGCCTGGAAGAAGAGGTCTACACCCATCTGGCTGCAACCTCCCCGCAGGTANGAAAGTCTGAAAAATAATAAAGAGAATGGAAGGGAAGTAGAATTGAGGGATGGTGT
>WEKX01011992.1:0-20118 GCA_013390025.1 Pitta sordida
ATACAGAGAGGATTCACTGTATTTTTGAAAGAATGCACCTGTAAGTGTAATGGTCATAAATTTTCACATCTTAATTGACTCAGGTAGATAGAAAGACATATATAATCTGTTTAACTCTTTGGCAATATCTGATTCCAGTGAATTGCAAGTGAGTTTTTAAACTGTTATCTTTCCTTGTTCATACAGTTGTCCAGATGTTCATTTTACAAATCTGAAATTATATCTAGATTTTTGGATATCATATGTGCCAGACATTCCGGTTTGGTTGGTTGGTTGTTTTTTTCTTATTTTTGGGGAGGTTGGGGAGAGGGGGGCCATGTTTATTTGTTTGTTTATGTTGTTGGGTTTGTTGGAGGTTTTTTGTGAATACATTTCTACAAAGAGCACTGAATGCCATTTTGACAGGTCACTACACTGCCAAGTCTTTATTTTCTTCAGAACTTTTATTTAGTTTCCCGCATTTAAACAGTTATTCCTCTTGGGGAAGATATGGCTTTGGAACAGTGTTAGACTGAAAGATGGTATGTGAAGGCAGCTTATGGCCACCTGCTGTCAGGCAGCATTACATTAACTACAGCTTCTCATTTCCTGTCATGATCACTTACATTTGTTTTCTTCCCAAATTGGAAACTGAGATTGCTCTTCATGATGAAATACATAATAATCTGGTCAGCTGTGCCCCACATGATCCTGTTTGTTACACCAAGCTGACAACAAAATGAGGAAATGTAAAAGCTTATTTTTAAATTTATTATGTATAAAGGTTTTCCTTTCGTGCTTTTCCACCTCACTTTCAGTCTCACTTTACAACATGGAGGAGCATTTAATTCCGTTTTCACTATATTTGTCACATATCACTCTTTAATTAAGAGGGAAGATGGAAGTTATACTCTAACTTGAGAAACACATGGTACTGCTCTCAATGCCCGAAAATAAACGTTTTCATGTCCATGCTGTAACTATTCTTCCATGAATTGAAGCTGAACACTGACTTGGAAGAGCTATTGCCAAGGCTCCTGCTCCTCCTATGCCAAAGATTGGGAAGGTATCTTGCAAACTCATTGTGGACAGACTGGCCTTGAATAATAGTCTTACTACAAGAAATAAAATAAATAAAGTTGTTTGACTAAGCTCCATTTCCAGAAGCTGCTGTCTCTGTAGAAAGCTCTTTCTTTCCTTTTAGTTGTCTTCTAGAAATGACATAAACACATTGATGCGTATGGGAGAACCTATGATAAAAGTGCTTGCAAAAGCTCTTCTGTTGCTTGCAGCAATGATGAAAAATTGCACCTTCAGTTTAGACCACTGCCTCCAATTCCCTCCAGGCTTGGAATATACACGTGTGTAAGCACAATTCTTTTCAGAAGAATGTGCTCTTTTTTAAGAGACTAGTTTAGCCAATATTAGAAGAAAAGATATGAAAGACAAGACAAAGTCAACAAGAAGCAGTTCTGCTAGTACTTGTAGAAAACGAAAAAGGTAAACAATAGAATTACAAATAATGACATTTTTTCCTCTGTTGTTAAGAGTTTTCACAATTCCTTGTGAGA
This sequence comes from Pitta sordida, assembly GCA_013390025.1. Lineage (NCBI taxonomy): Eukaryota > Metazoa > Chordata > Aves > Passeriformes > Pittidae > Pitta > Pitta sordida. The sequence continues at coordinate 1,551 of WEKX01011992.1, forward strand.
CAACACAGAGTTAAGTTGCTAAAATTTGTTACAATTAAATAAATATTTTCGATCTTAGAGTGTGATGCAAAAAGAATCCCCAAAACTTTGGTCTGTTACATCACTGACACGGACTATTTGAAAACAGATTTACTCTGGAGATGAGGTTTGATTCAATTTCATGTAAATATGAGTGTCTTTATCCTTATCCTTACTGGTTACTGTAGTTTTTCTTGATATTTTTGTCAATGTAGTAGCATGTAAGCTTTGATCTTCCTAAAGAGGTAAAACCAATTCTAATTCATCATTATGGGCCTAGAGGATCTATTGGTAGACAGTGGTAATATGACTAGTAGTTGCTAGAACACTGCCTGGAATGCTAGACTACCTGTCAAATGCTCTACTTATTTGTTTTTGCTTAACTCTGATACTTAGATTCTTGTGGTACCTTGAAGTCCAGGACTGAAACCCTATTCCAACTGCAGCAGCTGTGCAAACATAAGAATAAAAAGATGTTTCTGTCTTGTACAATTTCTAACTGAAAAATTTTATGGTCAGAATGTGAAAACATATACTCTAGTGCCATACAGATCACAGAAGCTATCACAGAATATTCTGAGGTGGAAGGGACCCACAAGGATCATCGAGTCCAACTCTTAACACTGTCTCCCTGGCGGGAATTGAACCCGGGTCTCCCACACACCAGGTGGGGACACTTACCACTGTACTAAAGTGGATTTCATACATGACATAACGAATGCTAATACAATATATTAGCACAAGAAGTCCTGATTTCATCCAGAGATTGACTGAAATTATCTTCAATGGTTAATCCAAAGTTAAATTATTCCATGATTTATGAAAGACTAGGTTCCCCTGCTCTGGTGTGGGCACCTCCATAGGCTGCAGGTGAGTCTCTGCATGTCTGTGGTCCTCCATGGGCTGCAGTGGCACAGCTGCTCCAGCATGGTCTTCACCATGGGCGGCAGGGGAACCTTGTCTCCAGCACCTGGAGCACCTCCTCCCCCTGGTCCTGCACTGACCTGGATATCTGCATGGTTATTCACATATTCTCACTCTGCTTTCTCCTCTTAATTTCTTCTCAAGTATGTCATCACAGGGTCATTACTATTACTCCTGATTGGACCAGCCTTTGGCAGCAGTGGGTCTGGCCTGGAGCACTCTGGCATTGGCTCTGTCGGATATGGGGAAAGGTTCTAACAGCTTCTCAATGAAGCCTCATCTATACCCTCTCCACCACCACCAAAACCTGGCCACAGAAACCCAATGCGCAGTTTTAGTACCTATCTGCTTCTAGTATTAAGTCAACCATTCTGTTTTCAGTATCTTCAGTTTCTGCCTTAATTTTGTAGGTCTCATGGAAATTTACATTAACTGGTCTTCTGGCTAAACTGAATAACTTTAATAATGTACCTTCTTTCTTCATGCTTCCTTTTCATGTACAGAGTTTGCCTGGCCCAGGAGTTCAATTTTAAGTCAATTGTGATAAATCTACTTGCCCAGTCCTCTCTTAACAAAATAAGATTACTTAAATGACAATAATTTGCACTACGTGTTTTTATCATTGTTTCTGTAATAAATACTTGTAAGTATTCATCAAGGAATAACGCTAAGTTTAGGACAGTCAATATAGATTATGCCAATGAGCTTGAAGAGCTAATGGCCAGAGTTTCTATTTTAGTCTTAACGTGTGCTCTTTCTTCCTTATCCCTTTCTGCCCCTCTGAAATCTCCTCGTACAACACCCTCTTTCTGTCAGGAAGCAATCTTGGAGGAGTGTTGAAGGAGGTTGCTTGGCCTAATTTACCAAAAGGTATTGATTTAAGGAAAATCAGTTAGACTCAAGGTAATTGCTTGCAAGCTATAGAAAAGATTTATTTGTGGCCTCAGGAACAAGGAAAGAACATCTTTGTCCTGCAAAGTGCCTCCTAGCCCTGTCAAGTACCAAAAAAACCTGCCTCAGGTTTGTCACCCCTCTTTATACATCTGCCTAATACATATGCAAATTGTTCCACAAATATGTATCCCTTCAACATTATGTCATAAATTTACACCTTACTTTAAGGCTTTTGACCAATCAGCTCTGATGTTTCACATTCTTTTGCCCCATGTTTTGGCTACGACCTTGTTCTCTTTATGCTTCAGGACTGGGAAACAAGATTCTTTTACCTCTAATATTGGATCTTAAATTTTAGGCCCAGTGAATGCTTCTAAAATCTATTAATTCTTATAAAATCCTTCTAAAATTCATTAAAATTTCACTGTTTCACTAGAATCTCGAAATCTCTAAGCCTATACCTACCTCACTAAAATCTATAAGTATCTGAATCCCCAGATCAGTATATTTATTATGACGTCATGAAAGGAGAGGAGGGAAAAATGAGTATGTAAATGTGATAACAAAAATGGAGATCTATTAGCAACTGTCTGAAACAGTAGTTGTCAGTATCTGTGGGAGCTATTTACAGTATTAATTGTTATTCACCCTATTTCATAGGTGGTGTCTGCTTGAAATCTCCAATGTTAGAGAAGTGAATTTTTTTAAATCCAGTTATTCTGACTATTTCAACAATATTCTTTTTTTTCCAGGTAAAAATTCTGACCTTACAAAGGGAAGGAAATTTCACCTATGATATACTAGTAAGACTAGCCACTCTAACACTGGATCCCTAATTTCTAGTAGGCAGATTAATTGTCTTCCCTTTGAGGCTCTCAGATTAATTCATCAAGTTTAAGAAGAGCTGTGAGAACTACTGATCTTGCCTTCATCTCCAAGAACTTGACAGGTTCAAATTTAAAATTATCTCCTGCCATCCTGGTGCAGTAATGCAGGATTTCTTCCTCTACAGAGACAAACATTTCCATAAAGAAAACTGCCATAATGCTTTCATTAAGCCCTAAACATAATGAGTTATGAAATCAAATGAGCCAACTAAGCATAAGGTACTAAAGTACTCCATTGTTAGGTGTGGAACAGCTCTTCAAGGAACTGTGTACACAGGACTAACTGATAAAACAAATTGATTGATTTAAAGTGATCAGATAATCTGCTTCAAGATAGCATAATCTACTTCGAAATTGACAAATTACTGTTGAGTATGGTCATTATGGCTAAAAATAATTATTGAAGCTTATAAAACATGAAGATTTTTTTTCATTGTATATACACACACACACACATACACATATATATATATTTCAACCTTGTTATTCTCCTGAAATCATCAACATGAGAATCATACAGCACTGCTTTCTGACTCTTTTGCTAGGGAAATTCCTTCAAGAATTAGTCATTTTACTCTTTAATAAGAGTACTAGTATTAAGATTTTGGAATAGTCATGCCTTGGTTCATTGCAACTTCTCCATTGCAACCTCACTGGATCATGACAAATTTTCTCTGTGAATCTACCTCAGTGATTGGCGGAGTAATGCATGGAGCTTCCCAGTCGACATGTGTGCAGTACTTCTGCTTTGCTGAGGGGCAGCGCCAGCGCTCCCAGTGGGGAGTGACTAGCCCGGCCCCATGGGGAGGGTGTGTGTTGCCTCCCACTTGCCGTGGCATTTTTAGTCTCACAGTACTCTGCTATGATCCCTACCCCGCTCTTGTGTGTCTCCATGCCCAGACCTTACCACAGAAGGCTTACACCACAGTATGCCCCGGGTGGCTGCTGAGATGCAGCACAGCACTACCACAAGTCACGCCGTCCTCTGTTACTCTGAGCCCAGCTGGGGGACTGACCCCTGCATGTTACTCTTTTTATGGCTACAGGCAGGGAAGGCGATGCTGTCTGTGCCCGGGGACTGTGTGCCTGGTGCACCTGGTGATGACATAGCTCCAGGGAAAGTGCCCCATGAAAGTTGAGCTGGGCTGGCCACAGTGGCGGTGGGGCAAGTGCTGTGTGCTGGGATGGGGCAGCTGTGGGACATGACCACACCACTGCCGCTGCTGCTACACCAGGAGGAGGCTTCTGTTCCCCCATGCCTTCCCCCTGCTGCAGCACAAGGAAGCGGTGTTCTGCTGGGTCCATACGGCCAGTGCTGCTGCTCCCGCACTAGGGACCAGCGGACGTACATATCGTAGCTGCCACAGTTAAAGGGAATGAAACTCCAACATCAGTCCCTGCAATAAGGAGCCACGGGCCTTGCAATGCTGTAAAGTTAAGGTTTCCCAGTCCCCAAGAGTGCTGACCAGAGCCCAGGGATGCCCTTTTCCTGCTGTGGCCCCAGAGCTTCCCCACTGTGGAGGCAGTGCAAGCATGAACGGTGGCAGCAGCCTGGTGCCAGAGCTGTGGACTGGGTGCTTTACCTCACATCAGTGGCAAGTATTTGCCATATGGCAGACAGCCATCTTGTGAGGCTGTTTTGAATATTGCAGACCCCCTGTTCTCTTCCTCTTGTCAGCAGAAGACAGGCAAGATTGACAGTTTGGAGCTGCTTCACATTGGACACAGATGGAACTGTAGTGGAAGGGGCTAGAGAAGCTTTAAAAAGTTACCGCTTTTGGAGTTGCTCTTTTTTTCCTTCAGGACACTGTTCTGAAGAGGTGGTGTGTGCTGCTTCTGTGACTGCCAGATCTCCTCTGGCCATCATCCTGTTTCCTCTGCACTCCCACGACCAGCTGTCAACCTCCTGTCACCCCTCACCGGTGGCAATTGTGGCAGTTCTGTTTCTTCATCGCCTACAGGTTCCCCTGCTTGTTTGCTGATTACTCAGGCATGACTGCTTGGAGTTCCCAACTCCCACCTTCCTCCTTTGTGTTTTCTTCTGTTTTGTTGGTTTTGGTTTTCTGGGGGACCGGGGTGATTTCCCCTGGGTTCCAGTGGGAGGAGGGAGGGATGTCCTTGTGTTTCCAGGAGGGGGTTTCCTGGTATTTTTGGTGAGGGGTTCTACCTTCTGGTGGTTGTGCAGTTATACATACATATATAGCCAATAAATTTGTTACATCATTTAGTGGCTTCTCATCTGACATTTGGTAATTCAACCCTCTACAGTGCTCCTCATTTGCAGTCATCTAGTAGTGTAGATGCACTTCATGTAATTCTCTTGATACTTTCTTCTGACAGTCTTAACTTTACACTTTATTGATTGCTTATCTACTACTATTCCTTAATTAGATCAGTTAAACTAGTTTCTTTTTCGTTTCTGTTTTATTTTAGTGTAAAAGATTTTACTTTTTTAAGAAGATCTCACTCAAACCTCTGAATGATATGCATGCAAAAATCTGTATATTGTATAGGAACAGATTAGCAAAGAGATAAAAATTAGGAAAGAGATGATGATGCTTTTGTATTGAAGTATATAAGCTTAAGAGACCATCGGTCAATTCCCAGCATGATAGTTTGCATGGTCCGGATTGTGACATCATGATCTCAAATTAACATCTCTGAAGCTGTTTTCTGCCTTGCCACATCTTATCTTGAACATGACACAGTGAAGGAAGCTGTGATATTTTCTCCTCTGAGGCCTGAGGAATTTGAAACTGGATGATCATAGGAAGTAATCTACTCATAAGATGAAATACTCATACTGAAATGAGTTTTCATCTATAAGTGATAGGAAACGGATTAATAAGCTAGTACACTGGCTTTGGTCTGTGGTTTTACATTAGCAAAGTTTAGTTTCCTTAGCTAGAACATGCATCAAAGGACCTTCTCAGAATATTATCTCTGAATGTCTGAAAACACAAAGACTAGGCTTCCTGTCATTTGCCCTTAAAAGACTAGCAGTAGTAATAGGACAATCTTGTAGTGATCTTGGATTGTTCTTTGTAAAAAAGCAAAAGGTTAACTGGAAAAAAATGCAGTTGCACTAAGCATGCATTGTCTTTTAGAAATATCACCACCACATGTCAATCCAAAAACCCGGAATGGATCTACCAGTTCAAGAGGGAGCTGTGAAACCTAGAATATAGAATTCAGTTCACAGAATATTCTGAGTTGGAAGGGACCCACAAGGATCATCGAGTCCAACTCGTAACATTGTCTCCCTGGCAGGAATTGAACCCGGGTCTCCCACACACCAGGTGGGGACACTTACCACTGTACTAAAGTGGATTTCATGCAGAATCAATAACTGTTTAGCTGTCTTTTGAAGTGTCTGTCCCAATATTTTCTTCTTCAGTATCTGGGCAAGATTATTACTTTTTGTAAGACCAGTTAATGGGTGTCTCTTTCATTCTCCATACCTTTTCCCTGCTTAAAGAGAACATAATTGTTTATGTCACTGCTCCATGAAGTAGGTAAGGAATAATCTGCATGAAGTATGTTTTTGGGGGGCTATGTCTTTTACTCAGAAAGGTTCCCTGCTAAAGTTCATAGTACAGCCTCACAGATATCAAGAGGATATAGTGGAAGCTAAATATACATAGTGCAATTGCTACTTGTATTACTACAGTTGTATCCTTCATGCCACAATATTCTATATGCAGATACCTCTTTCAGGCCATCAGTTTTCCATATTTGTTAATATTTTATGAGTCCTTTGGATAGTCGGCTAACTCAGGGAACATATGGAATTTGAAACTAATTATATAAAAAATACATTCATGAGCAGAACACAGTTGCAATTTGGTGTTCAGTCCCAGCCCTGCTACCACCAACCAAAAGGCATACTAACCAGAAATACTCTACATTTCTCTTTATTTTTCTCTGTCATATCTTTTTCTTACCTTTCCTGGAAAGACTCTGATTCATGCAGTCAGGAGTACAGCTGTTTCACACAATCTGGAGAACATGGCACCACTGACTAAGGCACTGAAATCTCCCTCATATGATGGCACTACTTGACCCATTTTGGCATACCTAGAAAACATTACATGGGGTGCTTTTCCAGATGCTATCTGAGTGTGCCACGTGTTGTATGCAGCCCCATCTATGCAAAATATCATGGCACAACACAGATGTATTCAAAGTACATGCCTACTTTTGAGTTGCATTACTTGTTGATAGGGTAATTTGAAGTGTCTTGTTGATTTTACCCATGTTTTTCCCTGAATTGCTTCAGTGCATGAAGCTGCTGCTTAATCATTTGTCCATAAGGAAAATTACTGTGTTTTAAGGAAAAGAATAATATAAAACCTGTAAATGAACAAACAGCTAAAGCTTTTTTGGATTTTCACTGCTCAGAAACACAGAACTCTTCTTAGGAAATGAATGTAGACTGAATATAGATACTTAGCCAATGGAATGAACCATAAAATATCACAGTATCACAGTATTAGCAAGGTTGGAAGAGACCTTGGAGATCATCAAGTACATCCTGTAAGTCAACACCAACCCATTGTCTAAACCATGGCACTAATTGCCTCATCCAGCCTAATCTTAAACACCTCCAGGTTTGGCAGCTACACCACCTCCCTGGGCAGACCATTCCGATGTGCCATCACTCTCTCTGTGAAAAATCTCTTCCTAACATTCAGTATAAACTTCCCCTGGTGTAGCTTAAGGCCACGTCCTCTTGTTCTGGTGTCGTCAGCCTGAGAGAAGAGATCCTCACCCACCTGGTGGCAACCTCCCCTCAGGTAGTTGTAAACAGCAATCAGGTCGCCTCTGAACCTCCTCTTCTCCAGGATGAACAACCCCAGTTCCTGTAGCCACTTTGCATAGGGCTCGTCCTCCAGTCCTTTCACCATCCTTGTCGCCCTTCTCCAGACCCTCTCAAGCAGCTCAAGATCCTTCTTAAACTGGGGAGACCCGAACTGGACACAGTACCCAAGATGTGGTCTGACCAGCGCCGAGTACAGAGGAAGGACAACCTCCCTAGTCTGGCTGACCACACTGTTCCTCATACAGGCCAGGATGTCATTTGCTTTCTTAGCCACCTGAGCACATTGCTGGCTCATATTGAGTTTTCTGTCAGTCATAACTCCTAAATCCCTCTCCATTTCAACACTCTGCAGCCACTCACTGCCCAGCCGATAGTGATGCATGGGGTTGTTATGTCCAAAGTGAAGAACACAGCACTTAGTTTTGTTAAATCTCATACTGTTGGAGTCTGCCCATTTCTCTAGTCTGTCAAGGGCCCTCTGAAGGGCCCTCTTACCCTGCGGCAGTTCAACATTTGCCCCCAGCTTGGTATTGTCCGCAAGCTTGCTGATGATGGACTCAATTCCCTCGTCCATATCGTCAATAAAGATGTTGAACAGTGCCGGGCCTAACACTGACCCCTGTGGGACTCCACTAGTGACTGGCTGTCAGCTGGTATCATTAAGGTCTTTCTTCTGAACTCTGCTGTTTTGTAAATAGATATAATTTTTATCATGCCTTCTTTCCTTAACTGTTACTTGGAATAGTTCTTACATGAACAAACTTAGAAGGAAATATTTAAGCATTTATTGGAAATTAGTTTTGTTTTCTGTATACTTTAAATGCATTAGATATTTAAATAATTCTTACTCAATTAAAATGTTTGAATAAATTGTCATGGCAGAACGAAACATTTTGAACCACTTGAAATTAACTGCTTTTAGAAATTAAATGTAGAGAATGTGTGTGCTCTTAAACAACTGTTTATAATGATTTAAGGGAAGTAAAATGTTGTGCAATTTTTAACAATGTGGCATTTGGTTCTTTTTGAAAAGATTTTTTGGCAGTTCTGTTGATTTTACTCCATATTATAGCTTTCAAAATTTATCTTCTTCCTGCTGTTAAACTGATTAAAAAAAAATACGTATCTCTAACACTTAAATAAAACAACAACAAAAAAAGGCTTATTTCTTTTTCCATCATTCTTTTGTGGATAAGGCACACTACATCCATTAAAGAGAGGAGAATGGGGGAGTTTGAAGCAGACTTAACATCTTAACTTTTGCAGATGTCATGAATGCATGGTGTTAGAGAAAATACGCCTGGATTTTTTTTAAATCAAACCAAGAAACAAAAACATCTTTCAGTTCAAGAATACACTGTATGTCAGCAAGTGCAGTAAAGGGGTGGTGTGAAAAGCTTTACAAAGCGCTCTTTTTTGACCTCCGTTAAAAATAAGACACTCTCCTCTGAAAGTTGATAAATCTGTGCAAAATGCAGCCTTGTAGTAGCTGCACTCCGTTTAAGCAAATGAAGGAGGTCAAGGATGGATTTCGGGGAGTTGTGATGAATTTTAGGAGCTATGAGGGGGGTTGGAATTTCACTGTCCGTCCCATCACTACATTTCCTCTCTCTGCCAGATGAGATTTCCAAGAATTTATCTTCAACGGACACAAAAGAATCATGGAGGAATATACTAATTTTCACATCATCTTTCATTGAACTAGCATGTGAACTAGCAGCTCAGGAAATATCTGCATATCTTGTCTCTTTATCAAGAAAGAAAGAAAAAATATTTTGAAGGTAATGGAAGTTCAAGTGCTGCTTTTTAACTCTGCACTGAGACAGGGCACTGCCAATAACCACACTATTATGTCCTTTAGACTATCTGTAGATAAGCTTTCAAAGTTCAGAATAACAGGAATATGTAGAGCGGGAAAAAAAAATCCCAACATTCTGCACCACCCAACACTTTGCACATTCCCCCCGCTCTCTTCCCCCCCTCCCCGTTCCTCTCACATCTTGCCACCATGATGCTCCTTCCCCAAAAAGGGACAGGGAAACCCATAGTCTTTCAACCCTGATATGCACTTACAGCATAACACAACTTACAGACACATCTGTGCTACCAAGGTTTTACAGCACTGCCATGAGACACCGAGGATATACTATGTATAAATACATATGTATATTCTGTGTGTGTCTGTGTGTGTCTAAACCAACATGGATGGATCTTCAGTTCACCAGGAAGATGGTGGTGCATGCTTTCTTTTTTAAAACTGCTGCTACAACAGCTGTTCACAGAGAGAAGTATACTGGATATCCCACATATCCAGGTGCAGATGTCTGGGAGGGAAGAGATATCCTTGAGGTACACATTCATTGCTCATATTTTTCATTGCTTAGCAGAGATCTTGTCTGTCAAAATGCATTGCTCACTTTTTGCAAAAGCCTGCTGCTATTCTTTTCTGCCAACTAAAATCTTTTCCAGATCTCCACAGAATAATCTGAACTTTCTCTCCTAATGCCAGCTAGGGGTGGCTGAATGCCACAACTCAAGCATGTCCGTGGCCTGGATTGTCTCCCCTCCTTGTTGTCAAAGCTCAGCATAGGGGTGCTCTGGCCAGGTACTACTGTCTTTGTAACTTCTGCAGATCAGGAAAGTAAGTGACTTAGCCAAAAGTGGTCTCTCTAAAACTATTTGCCTGTTTTACTAGCCGTTCTAGTAAGGACATTTTGAACCCAATAAATGGCCACAGAACAAAAAAACTCAGTTCTCTACTCTTGATCAGAAAGTACAGTTAGCAAATCAAAAAGAAATAAATGTTTAAGTTGCAACAGACTTGTTTAATATTATATATGCACTGATCAATGGAACAAGGCCTTGTGGGCACCACTTAAACTCTCTTGCTATAAACACAAATCTGAGTGGGTCACAGATCCAGACCCCAATGTTGAGTTGTTTTTTGTTGTTACATTAATTTTGAAAAGGCCAGTTCTCACTTTCTTCACTCTGCAGTGCAAGTTTGAGATCACTTTAAGATTAGAAGTGACATTTTTTATCTCATAGACAGGTCAGGAATTGGTCTATTTTTCCATCACTCAAATGATTTAGTAGTCACATTTTGTAAGTCTTTGGTTTTTTGTTGTTGGTTTTTTTCTCCACACATTCTAAATTAATTTTGAGCTTTGTTTTTCTGAAAGCGAATCCAAAAGATAATGTGAAGATAATTGCCTTGAAATCTAGGTCTGTCATCTGTTGAATTTCACTTGCAACATTCAAAAACAACAACTGTGCATTTTGTAGCATGTTTTTTTTTCTTGTTTCTTTAATATCAAATTACATTCATTGTGCTTTGAAATGAACATTCTAACAAAATGAATATTTCTACTTTTTGGTGTCAAATATATGTTATTCTATTTTAAGCATTTTCCCATGATCATTAGTCCAATCCTAATTAAAAAAAAATAAATAAAAAATTACTCTTGTACGTAAATATTGAAGACTATTAACTGAAATGTAGGCAAGAAATTATACATAGTAGTTTTTATATAAATGAAAATTTATTTACACATTAAAATAAATATATGAATTTTTTGTCTATATATCAACTCATTTAAATTAACACTCAATTACGAGTTTCTAGAATAGGCAGGACTGTCATCATAGTAGAAAATTCATTACTAAAATTTTGTAAAATTTTGTAACTCATTAAGTCTATATTCCAAGTGTTGTTATTTAAATGGAGTACACCGTTTTCCACAATAGCCTCTCTCTATGGCAGACTGATGCTAGCTCTCTTCAATCATCATGTATCTATGACTTCCACCCTATCATCATGGGGCCTATAAGTAAAGCACTGCAAAAAGTCTATACCTGGTACCCTGTGGCTGCCCCTTTACACTGTTTGCAGGCAAGTGTCCTTTAAGGCACTCTTCCCGCAATGAGTTTTTCAGAAATCTGTGCGTGCCTCTGGGCCTTATGTTGTTTGATCCTTAATGAATATTCTCTAAACTTTTTATGTGGCATAACTTTATTTTTGAGATGCCTCCTCATTTATGACTTAAAATACAGCTTTATTTCCTCAAATATATTGTGTTGTGAAATACTTTCTTAATAACCAGGAAAAATTTTTTCTTCAATTCACCTAATTTTTCCCCACTTCTATTTTTTTTCTACCGTACCAAGCAAAATCTCTGTGATCTTACCATTTAAAAGCATTAAATATCTGTGTATTAAGATCAATGTACACCTTTCTTTCCTCCCTTCTATTGATAAGAATTTTGTATTTCTGTGAGTATCCTTCATTACATTTATTTCCCTCTTGCAACAAAACATTTTAGAATTGTCCTGGGTCAATTAAGATAAAACATGAATTAAATTTAGAAATACTTGAATGATATATATAGAGAGAGAAATAAGAACTTTACTGGGAGAAAGGGAAAAAAATTAATAAAACAAATATATATATATATATATATGTTTGAACAATAACAGTATATTAAAAGAAAAACCGAACCCACACTGGAACAATGACAACTGTAAACAAGTGGCAAAAATAAACAAGCACATGGGGGGTGCCTAGTTCAAGGGAAAACCAGGGCACCTCCAGGGTTCCAGGGGCAGGGAAATAGGGTTCAGGGTAGGCAAACCAGTGGAATAATGGCCAGTGGTCCTTTCCCAAAGTGTCCGAGGGGTTGCGGGGAAATCCAACGGCCAGCAGGGGAGAAGCTGCACTGAGATGAGAAGTCAAAGGTCCACGTGGTCCTGGGCGAAATGGCAGAGGTGAAAAACAAGGCGTCCTCAGTTCCAAAAGTCCAAATGAACCTCTCTCTGTGAGCCCAGGAGCTGTAGTTATAGGGACTCGGGTCCCGCTCACGTCACATGCCTTGTGGGCATGTCTTCACATGCCATTAACAGTCACTCAGTCTGCCCTGGCCCTGAGGCCCTTCCCCTAGTCACATGCCTTGCTGGGAGGGGAAGATAAGAAACGAATCCTCCATTGTTTGTCCCGTAGAAAGGAGAGAAAGCCTCTCCCCATGCCATATGCCTTTCCAGGAAGGGGAGATGAGATACAGTATCCTCCATTGTTTGTCAAGTGAAAAGGAGAAAGCCCCTCCCGTGGCCACATTCCTCACATTCCTTTCAGGGGAGCGAAGATAAGACATGGGGTCCTCTATGCCACATTCCTTTCAGGGGAGGGTAAAGGGAGATAAGAAGAGATACCTATTGTCTGTTCCAGTAAAAAGGAGAAAAGTTTTACAATAGAAGAAAAAGCCTCTCCCCATGACAAGAATGGAAAAGCGTATTCCCTTGTCAATAACTTGGAGTCAGAGAAGAGACTGTTACTTCTGCAGTATCGAGTGATGTCTTTCATTTTTGCGTGTCAAAATTGTACAGTAATACCTCACCTGTCACAGAGGGTAGGTTCCAATTACCTATTGTGAAAAATGAAATCTGCAAAGTAGGGATTTATACATAGGTAAATGCAGCCTGCCCACCGCCCGCCCTCTCAGCCCGAGTGAGTACCAGGAGAGGCCTCCTGCCCCTCCCCACACTCTGTGCCAGTACAGATGACCATGCCACTACCATGGGCTGCCTGAGAATCAGGCTGTCCCACCACCATGGGCTGGCAGAGCTGTGGGCTCTCCCTCTAGCAGGCTGACCTCCTCTGTGGATTCCTCACCTCGTGGGGCCAACGGGTCCCCCCCGCCACAGGAGAGACATGTAGTACACATGCATGAACGTTCACTGGGCCAACCAGCACCCTTGCTTCTCATGCTGGTCATGTGGCCTGGAAAAAAGTACAAAAGAGAACAAGTGGGGAAAATGCTTCACTGAAAAAAATCCATGATGGACTGGCCCCACAAATGCTGAAGTGCAAGGTAGTGAGCTATTACTGTAACTGCTTTTGAATGCGTCATTAGATGCACACTAGCTGTCCTAGGATGGTATGTTATACAGTTATCCCGCCTCATTTGTGAGAAACGGGTCATGTCAGAGGTCTCGCAGATCATCAAACTCACAAATATGTGCAGGTCATTAATATGCATGCAGGCCATGCCCATTGCTCCACCCCTAGCCAATCAGGAGCGCTTGGGAGACCCTTCAACTCCTCCCAATGGGCTCTCACAGCACAGGGGAGGAAAGACAAGCATTTCTGCACCCTCTCTGCCTCGGGAGACCCCCCCCCAGAATCCCTAGATTTCTCTTCAGCACTGCTGCTGGGCTGCTGCGACTACACATTCTCGCAGCCCAAACTCCGTGCCATTGCTACCCCTCCCCAGCCCTGCAGTGCCACACCCTGGCCCTGCACTGTGTCCCAGCCCCGCGTGCCGGCCCGGCCCCACACGGCATGGGGGTGTTCAGCTGCAGCAGCAGAGTGAGCATGTCCCACTCTCCTGGGGCACTTCCCTTTCCCCGTCTGTAGCCATGGAAACAGTAACAGGCACCCGGGGTGGGGGGCGTCAGTCCCTAGCTGCGCTTAGAGTAACAGGAGAAAGCATGACTCATGGCCCACCCCTCTGGGCCAGACCGGCACCGCCCCACAAGGAGCAGTGGTACTGTGCATGTGTCGGCCGGGGAAACTCACAAGTGGCTGAAGAAAAATTGCGAGAAATTTTCCTTGCAAATGCATGGGGTCGTAATGGAGAGGTGGCAATGCAGTGGGGATATATTGTATATGTGTTAAAACCATGGTCTTATATCTCTCAGTACTTATAATTAATGAGTTGTAACAGGAGTATTATACTTAGTAGTAGTTTTACTGCGGTATCAGTAGCATTTTGTCAGCAAGAATTTGAATAAGCCTTAGAACATTTTAATTGCTTCTCTTAAGTAATTTCTTTCCTCCTTCCATCCCTGGAAAACACAAAGTCTGATTCCAAATCAAGAATACCTATTACTTTAAATATTTTTAAAATATCTTCTTATCATCATAATCTCATATAATAGTACATTGTCTAAGGCATTAACTGATAGTAAATAACAAAATTAACATTTATGCCCTGCTAGCTTATTCTGTCAAACTGTTTTTTAAACAATCAAAAAAAGGGTTTCAACTTTGAAAATTCATCATTTTAAGGTATGTTTTGAATTGTGAAGATAGAAATAACCAAATCTCTCTTCTTGTCAGAAATTGTGATGATGGATACTCATCCATTTTTAGTTTCCCAGAGAAATTCCAGTAACATTTTTGGAAGTGTGTTCAAGTTGATTTTGTTGCCTGTACAGGCTAAATTTGTCCTTGCAAATAGACAGTTCATTTTCACAGATGCGATTTTGATAATGTCTTCATCATATAATGATTAAATGCAAAAATATATCAGAAGGCTTTCCCATGTTGGAAAGAAGGTCTTGATGTAATTGAGAATTTAGCTTATTTTTCAGCAGAAAGTGTCATTTAAGGGTGCAGTCTAACTTTTTCTTGGGGGTCTAAGGAAGGTAATTGCTTATAGTGCTGTGGTTGCACTGTATTTTTTACAAACATAGTGTTGTACACAGATCAAAAGAAGAGGATTTTATTGAGATGTGGATTTGTAGTTTGATCCCATTTTCCAGCCCCATTTCTGACTGTCCAACCTATCCAACACTCATCATTTAAACCATGGCACTAAGTGCCTCATCCAGCCTACTCTTAAACACCTCCAGGGACAGTGACTCCACCACCTCCCTGGGCAGACCATTCCAATGGCCGATCACCCTTTCAGTAAAGAATCCTAATATCAATTCTAAACCTCCCATGATGGAGCTTGAGACTGTGTCCTCTTGTTTTGTCAACAGTCACCTGAGAGAAGAGACGAACCTCCTCCTGACTAAAACCTCTTTTCAAGTACAGTTATACCCCGTCATTTATGAGGAATGTGTCAGGCCATGGGCCTCACGAAAAGCTAAACTCTCAAAGAAGTGCGGGTCATTAATATGCATGCAGGCCACACCCATTGCTCCACCCCCCGGCACTCTGGAGCGCTGCGGACAATTTTCCGCTCCTTCCCATGGTCTGTCTTGGCACAGGCGAGTAAAGGGAACCATTTCTGAGTGGCTGCTGCAACCGTGTGTGCTCGCAGCCCAAACCCCACTCCGCTGCTTCCCCCCCCAACCCCCCTGCCCGGCCGAGCCCCAGTACTCGCACCAGACCCAGTGGCCATGTGCGTGTTTGCCCTGCCTCCATGGCATGGAAGGGGAGTCCCTGAGCTCTGGTCAGCATTCTTGGAGCCTGGAAAAACCTTAACTTTGCAACACTGCAACAACCCCTGCCACTTATGGTGGGGCGGGGGGGCAGCGGGCGTCAGTATTGGAGTTTCTTTCCCTTTAACATCCACCAGTCCAGGTAGAGGCAGTGCTGCCTGGGTTTTGACTGGGCTTTTTTGTAACAAGGAATGGCATGTCTTGTGGTGGTGCTGCACTGGGTCTCAGCGGAGCACACAGGAGCGGGTCAGGGACCAGGGCACGGTGCCACAGGGCTGTAAACGCCATTGTGAGCTGTAGAAACCGCATGCCCCAGCCCCGCCGCGCCACGCGCTGCACGCCTGCCCCCACTGCACACCCACCGCGCCGCGCACCTGCCCCCGCCACACTGTGCGCCCGCCCCTGCCACACCATGCGCCTGCGCCGCTGCACTGCACGCCTGTGCCGCCATGGGGCTGCCAGCGCGGGCACAATCACCGGGGTTGGGTGGTGGAGGGGAAGCAGAGCGGGGTTTGGGCTGTGGGAGCGACCGCAGCAGCCTGGAGAAGCCCATAGGGTGACGGGGGTGAATTTCTTTCCCTTTAACATCCACCGGTCCCACGAGAGAGGGGCAGCACTGCCTGTACGGTCCCAGAGGGTGGGGGAACAGATGCCTCCTCCTGGCGCAGCAACAGCTGAGCCCCCCCAGCACACAGCTTGCCTCACTTTCTTGGGGCAGTTTCCCAGGTCAGAGACGGGGGCACGGTGCGGCCATTGCGAGCCCCCTCCCCGCAGGGTGGGGTGAGTCCTGCCCCACAGGCACTGCGGCACCGCCCCTCGGCAGAGCAGAAGCACTGCGCATGTGTCGGCCGGCTAAACTTGCAGACGGCTGAATCATAATTGCGAAAAATTTGCTTCGCAAATGGGCGGGGTCATAATGGAGAGGTCGCAATGCAGCAAGGATTCACTGTAGTTATATACAGCAATAAGGTCACCCTTGAGCCTCCTCTTCTCCAGACTAAACAGCCCCAGTTCCCTCAACCACTGCTCATAGGGCTTATGCTCCAGGCCCCTTCACCCTCCTTGTTGCCCTTCTCTGAACACGTTCTAGTATTTCAACAACTTTCTTAAACTGAGGGAACCAGAAGTGAACACGGTAGTCAAGGTGCGGTCTAACCAGTGCTGTTGGCTCTTAATTTTCACTTATGTGAATAAACTGACCTTATTTACAAATTCTAACAGATAGACAAAGCTGTCTTGGTTCCCATTCACACATCCCATCCACCACAGGTGAAACAGAGGCAGAACTACTCTTAGCCTTATGTTGTTCCCTCTATTTCTCAAATTTTTGGGAAGAGACTGGAAAATCTCTGTCCTTTGCCTAGAGACCATCTGACATAACAAGAAGAGCTCTCCATAGCTAGCAAGATGGGTCCTTCTTGCCTAGTAATATGCACTTGATAGCTGAAAATTTCCTGAGTTGTCATTCTCTTGAACTGCTCCAAAGTTCCATTTCAGAGAAAGGTAATTGTACTGTTCTGAGATCAATGTGCGAGTTCACCTAGCATGTACAGACTGTGAATATCAAGGGGATCTGCTCACAGAACAAATCTTTGGTGTTATTTTATTTATTAATGTTTGCAGCCACAAATCATAATCTTTTACTTACAGTAGATCATTCATTTTAACTGTCATGTTTTAGTACGATGTTAGACTGCTGTCTCCTTTGTATCAGATTCACTATGGATTATGATTATTGCACAAGAGCGTCTGAGAATGTCTCACAATATTAGCTTGCTGTATTGGCATTTCTGATTCACATTCAGCTCTTGCTTATGAAAACAAGAGTTTTAAAAATGTAAATTGAATGCAAAATTAAGAATATTTATTGTCAAAAAGGAATGAATGTCAGTACCAGAATTGTGAATTTCTTGTTTTAAAGCAGAGATTTTGGGTTTTTCCCTGCTATAAATGGTCCACAGAGGTGTATAATTGATTTGGTCTCCCGTTATCACAGAATCACAGAATACTATGAGTTGGAAGGGACCCACAAGGATCATCTAGTCTAACTCACCATCTAGCTCCTGTACAGAGACCGAACACACACACAAGAGTAGTAAACATAAACCTAGATCACTCACAGGCTCGCAGTCCACTCCGAGCTAGGAGAGACCCAGAGGATCATCAGCCCTACACCCCCCCGGCTAGACCATATCACTAAGCTTCTCATCGAGTCTTCTCTTAAACACCTCCAGGGACGGCGACTCCACCACCTCCCTTGGCAGTCCATTCCAATGAGCAATCACTCTCTCTGTGAAAAACCTCTTCTTAACATCCAGTCTAAATTATCACAAATCAATTTTAGAAACATGTTTTAAGGAATGCTAAAAATATTCTAGAGTTTCTTGTTCCTGCTGTATGTTCCTGCTTGCCCAGATAATTTGTTTTATGTACTTGGAGAATACTTATCCTTTATGTATGGAATCAGTTGCCAGTCTGAGAACACTGTATGTACTTTTAGAAATGAAGGACTTTGTTGTGTATATTTACAGGTATAAATAACAGATTTTGACATGGACGAGGGAATTCAATCCATCATCAGCAAGTTTGCAGATGATACTAAGCTGGGGGCAAATGTTGAACTGCCGGAGGGTAGGAGGGCCCTCCAGAGGGACCTTGACAGACTGGAGAGATGGGCAGGCTCCAACAGTATGAGGTTTAACAAAACTAAGTGCCGGGTTCTTCACTTCGGCCATAACAACCCCATGCACCGCTACCGGCTGGGGGAGGAGTCGCTCGAGACTAGTGAAGTGGAGAGAGACTTAGGTGTACTGATTGATAGGAAACTCAATATGAGCCAGCAGTGTGCCCAGGTGGC
>WEKX01011993.1:4915-16782 GCA_013390025.1 Pitta sordida
CATTGATGACAGTGAAACTTGATTTTTACCTGGTAGGTCAAAACAGTCAAACGAAAATATTATTAAACAAAGAAAATACAGACTTCTAAATGATACAAAGACACGTCACCTCAGTCGGTTTGCATCTGAAGGTTGCAAATGCACAGAAAAATGTAACACCAGCCCACAGCACAGATAATTACAAGCCTGATATCACTGCTATATGCTTGCTACCAAGTTTCAGCGCAACTCTGATGTTTTCCTGCCAGTTAAAACATTCATCTACATGGCAGATTTGTGCTCTTAGTGCAATGGTGCTGTATAGATCTTTCCAGACTAGTTAAAATGCAAGTCATTGATGAAGATACTAGAGTTATGTGAAAAGGTCAGGTTTGTAGATATACTGTAGTACAGATGCCTGAATTAAGACCAATACACAAACTGAAGGGTGTTGCCTGGTGCCAGTAATGGTGTTATTTCCATAGAATCTTAACAATGTCAATTATTCAGGGATTATGCCAACCTTTCAGTCGTTATGTTCAGACAATGTTTAGTACAGTGCAGTCCCAAGTCCTACAAAAGACTGAGTGGTGCTGCCTCTTCTAACTGAAATTCCCAAAGAGATTCACAAAATTATGCGCTAAAATTACAGCTAAACCAGGAGAAGCAGAAGGGTGAATGCATTTACATCATTATTATCTATGTACAGACAGAGGGCAGGAATATTCAATATAGCAATTATCTCAGTCTTAAACAATGCTGTGATGGTCAGAAAAAAATAATTCCAAAAAAGTACATAACATTAACAAGCATCAGCCTTAAAGGGTGACTGCTAAAACTTACAGCTCTAAATGTATTCCACCCTAAAGGTGTTTGAACACGGTATGGGAAATCAGCCTCTCCAGTGCCAAGCACTTCAATAATGCCATGTTGTGAGTCCAACACAAATGGTGCCTGTTTCTAAGAGACAGTGTTATCCAAAAAATATATAATTTCTTATCCTAAAACACTGAAACTAATTAGAAGAATGAACACATTTTCCTCAATTGAAGAAAAAACAACACCCTCCGTGCTCAAAACCAACAAATGGAAACCTAACTTCTCCCTTCATATGTGCACAAATTGGCACGTGGGTTTCAACTTTTATGCTGGGATAAACCCAAAAGACAGTGATCACTTCTAGCAATGCTTTACCCTCTTGAACATGCCCTTTCTTTGGAATTTGCCTGCAACCTATATGGAGTATTTACTAATATGTACAAATGGTAATTATTTAATAGATGGTCTACAAAGCTTGGTTTCTAATACCCACATACACATCAAGGATGCAAAATAAGTTGTGCTTGACTGGTTTTTCCTTTTTTTTTTGCCTCCAGCCATTTAAGTATTTCCTTACTTTATCACCTAAAGTGATTCTGAAAAAGCTTTTTCTAATAATTGAAGTCAATGATATATTTTTCCCCTAAGAATGACTAGTATATTTACTCAAGAAATAGGATGACACAGAATGAGCCTCTCCAGGTTTTTGGATAGACAAACAATCATTTTTTGAATTTTGAAGACAGACTGCCCATTTTACTTTTCATACAGAAAAATAAAATAATCCAACACACCTTATACAACATGTTTTCTCTCAAAGTGTGTGTATATCTATCTATATAGTTTCGGAATTTTCAGAAGTTTCAGAAGAGGCAGCAGGCATTATTTAATATATAAAAAAAGCTTAAAACAAAACAAATCACAGAGAGGATGCCTGGAAGTGTGATATGTCCAATCTCATCATATGTACAATGCATGCATCTTGGCTGTGTAATTAGAGATCGGAAAAGACAAATTCATTTACACTGGGAAAAGCAGAAGATGATGTTAAAAATCAAGATGGCTCTTCTATAGAATCATGAAATACACTAAAAAAACCACTGTGTGTTGATCAGAGCAGGAATGGAGAACAGTTCCACCCTGAGATCCTCAGCCCTGCTCAGCAGTGCCATTTGGGGAATGCAGTTATGTGCTGTCTTTGCATGAAGGCACCACACGCTCTGAGGGTGTAGCAAAAACTTATGGAAGACTTTTGGAGAACTGCACTGAACCAGGCTGGGATTTTTTTTTTTTTCTAAAAGCCACTCTGTTTTGGACAGATTAAAAGTTTTGATTTTAGAAGAATAGGATAAATCATCAACAGCTTTTTCTGGGGAAAAATGTCAGGAAGTGTTAAATGCCAGCTGTTCAAGCGGAGACAGTAAGCAGATTTTAAAAAATTGAAAAATATATGTTGCAGGGACAGAAGAATTCAAGGCAGAGTCAATCCCTTATGCTTCTGACAGAAGAAAGTTAAAAAAGAAAGTGATGACATATCTTGAGGTACACAGGTAAATTCTGATAGGTACCCAAGTTCCCAACTGAGGTATCCTTATATCTCTAGAATGACAAACAGAAGGACTTAGACCATGAAAGATTTTAAACAAGTACAGGTTAATACAGATAGATAAATGAAGGATAGTATAACAGCTATAAAGCCAATGGAAAGACAATCTGTAGAGCATTAACAGAACAGTGAAATATGAGAGTTGGGGCTCAAATACCTCAAGAATCTGCCACAAAGATGTTAATCTGCATTCTGTTAAGTGGTGACCTATCACAATAAAATGAAAATTAAGTATTTTCTATAGGGACTAGTTGGCCTCTTGAGCAGAAGCAAATGCTGCACCAGTGGAAAGGGCACTGACAGTCCACAGCATACACCGAGGACATCCAATACTTCCAGAGCTGTGAAAAGTTCAGTTGCAGAAGAGGATAAAAGTAGTTGCCCAGTCTTACTGTGAAAGCAAATAACTTCTAAAGATACCTCTCAAACTTCCAGAGGCCCAGATGTCCACCAAACTACAAATATAAACATTTTTTTCAAATTAAAAGGTCCCTATAAGCTGCAATGGATGTTCATGAAATTATTTTCATTGGCTAAGAGTTAACGGGGTCCATTGATACTGAGGTTGTGGAAACCAGAAAGAAAAACATCCAGAATACCTAATTAGAATTTGGTCTTTGTGCTTTGTTCAAAATAAGAAAAAAAAGATATTTGAGGAAGGTGCCACATACCTTTAAGAATAAACTGGGAGCATTTCATAACCAACACCTCCCATGGTCCAGGCCTACTTTGTCCTTCCCCAGAAAAAAAAGGCAGATGAATGAGGAGAAAATAGAAAAAAAAAAGGAGAAAGATGATATATGACAGACCTAGTAACTTCACCTCCACTTGCCTTTTCTATTTCTAAAGTTTCATATCTTTTCTGAAATCCTAACTTACATCAATCTGCTGGTAAAAAAACCCACTCATTTCTCACTAACTGATGTATTTTTTCTGTCTACTCCCATCACCCATCTAGCTGAGCTCCCTTACTAACATCCTCACAGCAACATTCACAGGAGGTGGCAGACTTTGATTCTGCTGAGCACTTGTCTACATTGAAGTCCAGCCATTGTTCTAGTCATGCCCCAGCTCAGCAGTGCTCATCTGCTCCAAATTCCTCCCATCGCATCTTCCTCCCCTACCCCTTTCCTTCAAATAAGTTCTAAGGAAAAAAGAAACCCTTCCCTAGTGCATCAATAAGTAAACAACTTGCTACCCCCATTTCAATCACTTGTGTTCGTGAAGTTGGGAACCAACCCTCAGTACCTTCTTTTCCTACTACTTTTAAGTGCTGCCAGGATGGAAGAAGCCCCTGCTCTGAGCCTGACGCAGGGAATGGATGCTGCTTCCTTGCAGTACTGCTAATCTTGAACTTGCCTGAAAGCTATTTAGCAGGGGAGAGTATTAACAATCCTGATTGCATCTAAATTAAGTTGCAGAAATATATCCTCTAAAACTTGAGCCACAAACCATAACTTAATTAAACTTATGACTCCACACAGCACTGAGATGACACAACAGTGATCTTTGGTTCATCTAAAGCTGAATTCATAATCATCATTTAATCAAAAATGCTCCAACATATACCAAGTTTGCTATAAACTCAGAGCAAATAATTACTCTGGAACCCGCAGCACTGGTTATTTCAAAGACTTAAAATGTGCAGGCAGAGAGTTGGCAACTTAAACTTCTGTGTTCAGCATCTCGAGGCTTGTGAAGCTGGCACTACCTCTAGAGCTGATTTACTCTTAAAGCAGTAAGTGTGTTTCAAGACACAGAGCTGAGCACAAAATTGATGGGACAGGCTATTAGCCAATCAGCAAGCAGGGAAAAAAAGTTACATTAGGTTTTCAAAAGAAATGAAAATGTTTAGAAATGTTTAAATATGTTTTAAAGTTGAAGAGTGGAGTAAGAGGGTTTTTTCAGTCTTAGTTGACCACACAAAACCATGGTGTATGATATTTAAGCAGTACAATGATGAAGGACAAAGTCTGCTGGTTATATCTGTAAGTGTTAGAACAATGTTTTTGGTTGTTTTTTAAACTGATTCTTCATGACCCATTTATGTAGCTTGAATCTATCAATAGGAACAAGGGGTTTTTGCAGTATCTCAGCTTCTGAACACAGGAAGACCCATGAGAAGAGTATATCCTTCAGCTGTTTCAATCTGAGGAATTGCTCCTTGAAGCAAAAGCAAAGTCAACAACAGAAAATAAATCCATTGCCAAATAAAATGAGATACGTGTTTTTTCAGGTTTCTCCCAACATCCTGATGTACCAGGTTTTTCCTGAATTGACAGACTGATTAGAAGTCAAGCAAGAAGTCTATGCTGGTTTGATGTTTAATACTTCCATGGAGTTAAAGAGTGTTTTAACTTTTCTTGTTCTGTTCAGTAATCCATTTTAAATGTGAGTGGAACTATATCCTGCTGTCTTCAAATTCATATTTAAACAATAAAAAATGCAAATAAAATAGTATCCAGACACTAGAAAAATAAGACAAACCTAGAAGATGATTAAAAAAATACGTAATGCTGAAAATCATTGACCAAAAAGTGTAGTCATGTGTGCAAAAATAAAATATTCTTTATACAGTGTATATATATATATGTAGATATAAAACTTTCTTAAACACTGGAAAGCCCACAAATCAGGTGAACAGCCCGGCAGCCTTGAAGCTGGCTTTAGTGCAACTCATTCTTTGAATACGAATTAGCAATGGGTAATCGTGGCATATTTATGAGGCCTTTTGCCTGGTCCTTCTCTCCAGTGAACGCTGTATTATTCATTGCGTGTGCCCTGACCCCAGTGCGCTCCTGTTCTGACAAATCATACTTGATTAAGACAAATCTTTATTAGTTAGCTAGTCAACTTCCCCATTTATCATTTGCAAATCCCATTCTCCTTTTCGGGTACAGTAAAAGTAGCTGAAACTGAAACCACTTTTTCTCCATATGAAATGAAATGCTTGTTAGAGCCAGCAAGTGCAAACAGAAGCCTAGAAGCCAGTAATAGATGATAAAACAAAGGTTTAGCAGGCATAAATTACAAATGTGGCAAAACTTACACAACAGTGTACCTTAGATAGTATGAAGAAATATTAATTAGCTCATCCTTTCAATGTTTCCCTTTTTTTTTCACAAGCTAATTCTCTCAAAATCTAAATACCATATAAAAGAACTGTATTGCAAAGTTGGAGGATGAAAGTACCAAGGTTTAAAAAACAAGAATAAAGAGAATGCTGAGGGAAGTTATTGTTCAAGGTTTCTACCACCAAAACTCAAAAAAAGGTCTTCTAAAAGTTAATCTACAAAAGGAGTAAAAATGAATTCCAAATTATTAATGAAGCTTCAGTTTCCCTTGAAAATGTAATCTCTCTCCAAAGAGTTGGCAATTTGGAGAGGAAAAACTCCTTTCAAGACAATGTTAGTTTATTCATTGGGTAATTACAACTAGAAAACCATGTGATGTGTAATGCACAACACTTTTGTCATAACAATAGATTTGCTTGCAGAGAAGGATGTTTCTTCTATGAGGACTCTGGAGATCTGAAGCAGCTACTTGGAGGTGGAGAGACAAAGGATAGAGGGAAAGGGCTTTTTCTAACTTATTGGCCGGGCTGTGGTTCAAGTTCCAGCTCTATTCTAGAATTTTATTTTGGCCTCTGGAAGGGTCATCAGGAAATGCTCAGATGGCTGTATTTTTGTTTAGCGATGAAGTTTAGTAGATTGTGTATTTTATTAGATTTTGAATCTTGGTTTTCTACATGATTTATACCCACCAATTAGAATCTGTCTTCATTTGAAATATACAGTTATTAAAAAACCTGCATCCTAAAGGATGAAACATCAAGATAAACATCTCTGTGCTCCTTATACAGCACACTTCTTACAAACTCCAGTCTTCCTCCACTTATACCTTCCCATCTCAAGTAATTTTTCCTTTGTTTTTTGTTTTTTTATTTACCCCGCAGTAGGAATGCAGCTACGGATTCTTCTGCTTTTTCACACACATGAGCTAAGTGTGAGTTATTTCCATCTGCAATGTTGCCTTTGATTACACACAGAGTAATGCTGAGAACACCACTACCTCCCTAAATCCACACTAAGGGTTCAGAGGGAACAATGAAAGTACACAACGGTCTGGCAAATCAGTGATATCAGGACGTGTGCAAGAAGGAAAGAATACAGACTGATTTTAAAATCCAGGCTGAATTTGTGGGGTGTTCTGTGTGTTTGTATATACATATATATAATAAAAAAGTTTCTGGTTTTGGTGTGATTTCTTCTGACGAAGCACCTCAGCAACACTTATCAATATTTTCGGCATCTCTGCTTTAGACTACTAGTATATGATTCAATTTGAGGCAAACCTGGAGACCTCTAAAAACAAACTGCTCCCAAACAGAGTTTACTGCATGGGGCAGAAGCTTTCGCTCAGATTCTCCCAAAGCAGCTGCCAGGAATGCTCCAAGTGCCATCCCAGCTACTGGACATGGTCTTTGAATCCCCAATATTTTGTGTCAGGGTTACCAGAGGCTCTGCTGCTCACTGTTGGGTGCTACTTGAATTGCAGTCAGCACAGATATGTGCACTGGAGGTGCCACGAAGCAGCTATGGCAGCTGAACAGTCTCTGTGGGGATGTCCCTGGTATGGATGACACCTCTGCTCTCGCCTCGTCTGCCAGGCTGCAGATGAGGTGCTGGAACAAGTTCAGAGAAGGACAACAAGGATGATTAAGGGGCTGGAAGATAAACCCTATGAGGAGCTGGGTCTGTTTAGTCTGGAAAAGAGGAGGCTGAGAAGTGATCTTATCGCTGTCTGTAACTACCTAAAAGGAGGTTGTAGAAAGGCAGGGGCCAGTCTTTTCTCTCTGGCCATTGGAGATAGAACAAGAGGTCATGGTCTTAAGCTCCAGCAAGGGAGGTTTAGACTTAACATTAGGAAAAATTTTTTTACTGAAGGAGTGATCCAGCATTGGAATGCGTTGCCCACGTTGGTGGTTGAATCACCATCCCTGGAGGTGTTTAAGGGTAGACTGGATGAGGTGTTATAGCTGTTAGGGTTTAGTTGGATTATAGGTTGGACTTGAAGATCTTCAAGGTCTTTTCCAACCTTATCAACACTGTGATACTGTGATATGTCAGTATGCAGGACATGCTGCCAAAGGCATCAGGTGGTCTCCTGTGGAACGTGAATTTAAAAATTTGTAGGACTTGCTGTCACGCCACTGCTAATGTTTGTTTGTGTGAATGGTCTATATACTGCAGACAGAATGAATTTCGTATGTTTTTCTTTGCTGTACATTATTTCATTTGTAGAGGACCAACATGAGCAAAATAGTATTCACAGCAGCCCCTAGCCCACATAGTAAAGAGATTAATACCTGGACTTTCTGTCACACTCAAAGATCAAGAATACATGGAGGAAAGGTCAGATCTGGGAAAGGAGCCTGGACTGCTGTGTTCTGTATTTGAAATGAAAGTCATGCCACCTATGGGCAGATACCACCCAGCCCACCATCCTCACTGATATTACAGACCCAAGAACACAGCCATTTTCACATTTTAGTGCTGTTCTGGATGCCAGCAAAAAAATAAACAATTCGATCTTTCTGAAATTTCTTCAAGCAGCCTTTGCAATATAGGAATACTGCAATGTTGCAATATAGAAATTTGACAGAACAGTATTGTATTAGTGGCTCAGGCACTACTGTACCTCTGGTATATATTTGTGCTTGCTTCCCTGTTTCTAATATAGGTGTGAAGGAATCCACATTGGTCGAACACATTATGTCACATTAAAAGCATTGTATTTCTATGGAAAGCATTTAAATACTGCACTTAGCTTCTTACATATTCATTTTCATTACAATCCACAGTTTGAATGCCAATTTAAGTAAAAAAAAAGAAAGAAAGTATTTTTAAAATGAAATTGTGGAGTGGCCCATTCTCCTCGACTACTGGACATTATATTTAAGCTCATAAAGGGTTTTTTAGATTATTTGAGCCCCAAAAGATAATTATGCCATGATCCGCTGAATTGGTAAATTATTTTAGTACGACAATTTAATGCAAACACCCAGTTTACAAACATAACTTTGCTGGAAATTCTCAAGAAGTGTTAAACCGATGTCAGTGTCTCAGTAATTTCGCAGTTTAAAAACAGTTAGAAATGTAATGACTACACTGCACTTGATTAAAGCATTTACAGCTCTAATCAAAAACTGACAGCAAGATCAAAGATGTTAACTTAAATCTCTCTTCTAATTATGTTTAAAATGCCACACCTCAGGCCTGTCTCTCCTCTTCTTTTTCAAACCAAATTCTGCTTAAGAAAGATCTAACACTTCTTAACAGTTCATTATCCAATAAAACTATTCAAAGCTTAAAAGCAATCTACACAATTAGTCAGGACCTCAGGGAGTCCACCGGTAGTCTTTATTACAGGGCTTCATATTAAAACACCTTAATTATATTTGTCAAATGGATTTCATTAAAACCCATCGTCACTTTAATTTTCATATTTTGACAGTGCTGGCATAGCATTATTACCACCTGCCAAGCTACGAACTACAACAAAATTATCAAATTCCTTCAAATACTAAGCCGTTTCTTTTTGTGCCTGACCAATGATTTCCCTCTTTTTGGTGAATGCACCATAATTAAGAGGAATAATTAAAATTCCATATTCAAGCAGCTCATATGCAAGCTAAACATACAGTGTATCTGTTGCAGGTGTGTAAACAAGAACCTATACGGATACCTGGTTGCCAGGAGCACAAAATACAAAGGTAGGACACATATACTGAAGTGCTTCTGAATAATAAAGCCAAGACATCAAACAGAATGCACTATTATTTAATCAAATGACAACCATGATGACTTGAAAGCAGAGGACATTTTAACTTCTACTCATTATTCTGTCATTTCAACACAACAGATCTGGGGATTATGACCATATATTATAACCACAGTTTTATTTTAGATTTAATCCATGGAGGGTCCACTTGACTTTAGACAATCATATTGAAATATAATTAAAACAAAATTTTTCATCCTCTCGACATACAGTCAGCACCGTGACAGGGTTTCTCATGATAAATTTCCAGTGTAGGACATATCAATTGTTGTTTGGGTTTTTTCTTAATACTCAATGCCACAGCAATTAACGACCTTAGATAATTACCAATAATATAAAAGGTAGGTGCCAGCAGCTGTCATGAGACACAGTTTGGGCTGTTAATGTCATGTGGGTTATAGAAATAAGTTATTTCCTCTTTTTTTAATCTTAAATATTGTACAGAAAACTGAAACAATTTGCCATTAATTTATATTACTTATTTACTTATATTTACTG
Organism: Pitta sordida; assembly: GCA_013390025.1. Taxonomy (NCBI): domain Eukaryota; kingdom Metazoa; phylum Chordata; class Aves; order Passeriformes; family Pittidae; genus Pitta; species Pitta sordida. Next base: position 14,661 of record WEKX01011993.1, read on the forward strand.
AGCTAAATTTAAATTTGATTAACTCCATGTTCTTCACTGAACATGTGTACGAGATGACTTTGGCCCGCAACAGATAAAACAATGGCAGGCAGATTGCAGTGGGGAAAAGAACAGAGAATTCTCCTTTCTTTCATATAATCATAGCAAGAAATAAGAAATTAAGAGGTTTCTGCCATATGTCTAACACACTTCACTGCTTTGTACAAAGGTCTCAGGAGTAATGATCTCCGTGTGTTATGAATATTTTAAGACTTATTAAATGTTCTTGGATTATTGTGGGTAAAACTATGGGATTCTAAAGAACCAGTTTAAATGACAATCAAATATTATTCCTACTTAAGGTAAAATAAAAATTTAATAATTATTAATGTATTATCAAGGAGGACAGCTTCAACCTCTTTCACACCATATCACCAGTTTTAGCAAAGGAATTGATGAAGAGCTGCTGGGGTTTGTTTTATTTTATTTCTATTTTACTTCTTTTCATTGCTTTAATTGATTTTGAATTACAAAGAAATAAACCAGAATACTTACAAGCAAATGATTATGAGCTGATCACAGATCTCTTGTTTGATTTTTTGGCAAGTCACCTCATTTCTTTTACCCTATTTACTCTATCTGTAAAACAGGTGTAAATAATGTTTCTACTAGAATTCCACTAAAACAAGCAAGTGTCCACATACTGCTTAGTTTCTGCTATCAGGACATCTCACAATCAGAAAATTAGAAACCCACTAACCCAGGGACAATCTAGGAGATAAACAGTGGATGATAGAAGCTCACATGTGCCTTTGACACAACTGGTCATGCTTTCCCTCTTGAAATCTCCTCCTCCCTCTGTATCCAGGATCCTGCCCTTTCTGTCAGGGCTGCGTAAGGCTCTGGCTTTGGTTCCTTTCCTCCCTGGAGATCTGCAGTTGATTTATGCTGGAAAATCTCAAGTACCAATTCAGTTACTACTTAATAAGTGACAGATTTCCCTCTCTGCTACACTACTATTTCCTCTCCCCATCTCTCTCATTGCTTAGCCTTTAATTCAAATTCAACACAACACAGCAGTTCCATGTCCCCCAATATGACTCCACACCATCTATTCACATGACATACAACATGATCATGTTCTTTTCCACCCAGCCTCAACATCTTTTTTTTACTCAGTTCTTTTTTTTCAGTTCTCATTTTTGGGCAAGCTGTTCAATTCTTTCTGCTTGACATGAAGAGGAAACAGACTGGTCCCAGCCATTCCCCTTCCTAAAACTCTCTTCTAGGCTTCATCCTTTCTTTATATTATCACATACTTTTTTTTTTTAGCCTTGACAAAAAATCTATGTACCACCTACAGTAATGTAGAAATGCTGCTACAAACACCAGGGTTTTTTTTGAACATCATACTGGTCTTTTTCTTTCATGCCACTGCCTCTCCCCAGCTCAGCACATTAAACAATAGCTCCATTCCTTCTGTAGCCAATTCCTTCATGGTCTGACTTCTCTCAGTTAGCATATTAATCCCTCTCTCAGCTCAGGTATCTTTCACTTGTTAAATTTTCACTCAATTATTTCTGTGCTTTCTCCCATGTTGCCATGATTGAAACGAGCTGAGCCTAAACAACTCATCACCTCACCCCACTCCTGCAATCTCTGATTTGGCTTCTCTTGTCCATTGATATACCAGTAACAATAATTTCTTCACAGCTGATAGAAATCTCAGGCACAACCATGAACCTTTGCATTAGCTGAATTTCTAAATGTCTAGCCCCAGGATGGATGAGCAATAGCTCAATATCTAGTGAGCACGTGTTGGTATCACCCACAAGGGAGTAGGAAGATCCTGTAATAAACAAGTTAACACCACTTGTCTTCACTATTTCAGTGCAGGTGTGACATAGGGATTTACAATGTACACTGCACTACTGTCAGCTTTTACCTTCCTAAAGCAAACACTATCCCCCACAAGCTATCAGCAAACAGAATGTAAATCTTGTTGTCATGAGTGAATAATTTATTAAATTGACACTATTACTAATAATTACAGAAGATGTGCCTGTTTTCCACTCCTGACAAACAGGAAGCCAGCCATTTCAGCTACGATACACAAGGAACAATTCAAAGCGATGCTCGTCCC
>WEKX01011993.1:17249-51959 GCA_013390025.1 Pitta sordida
TAGGAAGGAAATGTGAAGACAGAACAATCCAGCTGGATTAGACATTTTTGAAACCTACTGCCAACAGTGAGCTGTCAAAACCAGCAATCAAATGTAACCCTGGCGAAAAAGAATGGAGACTGCTGTGAGGAGATTTACTTAGAAGAAACTCTCAAATAGTGCTTTAATGTCCTGATTCTCCTCCCCTGCACCAGTTTTATACCTGCTTGTTGTCCCCCCCTACCTCCTTGAAGTTACACCTGGTTTACAGGCTGTGGTAGTAAGAGTTTTGCTATTCCAGAATTAACTATTGAATTTCTATAGTGTCAGTACAGAACATCTGGCAAATAATTATTGCTCTCCTTCTAAATCTTAAAATTTATGAAAATGTGGGGTAGCAATTAATACATAGACTTCCACAATATGCCCAGGACTAAAAAGTTTTACTACCATTTTTTTCAGCTCTGAAGCTGACAAAATAAGGATGTAACTAACTTAAAATCAGAAGGAATGGTAAGAATTCAGTACCTTAATCCTACTTTTCTACAAGACCATCACTGTGCTTTATATTCCAGCTTTTCACTGGAAAGCTGTTAATAAGCACCATTAAAATTAAAAGACACAAGAAGATATTTTCTATGGCAATGGAAAGGAAAACAAGACAAAAGTTAAAGAATGGATGGAATATGAACACAATGTAGGGAGTGAATCTGGGATGATGAAGATCACGGTCTCAAACAACCAGTAGGAGAAATCCAAACTCTATGTATTAGACTATTTATTACAACAGCAAGATGTTTACATTGTACAAAAAAAGTCTTTCTATACTAAAAGAGGGATGACTACAGAACTGGAAGGTAATATCCACATTTTGGCCATATTCAGGCTACCAAGACATCTATGAGTTTCCCTACATTATAAAATTAAAGTAATTCTGCCAAATTATTTTCTAGCAATGGCATGAAGATTTATTAATAGCAATTTTTAAACTTTTAAACCCCTCTGATCCATGTAGAGTCTGAATTTTAACGCTACAGTCAAGGAAAAAGTAGGATTACAAGACTGCCAAATTTGTGTGATATGTTTTCTGCTGAATAGAAAACCAACTTTAAAATTGGGATATGAGAAGCCACAGAAACCACTGTAGATCCATATACTGGAAAATAGTTGAATAGTTCACCTTCTCAATTTGGGATTTGAAAAGTCAGTGCCACCTTAAATTTTAACCAGAAGAGAAAATTTACAGAATACTGGCTACTTCCCCTCATTTAAATTGAATCAGCCATTACAGTTAACAACCTTCCCACACCACAGAAATAAATAAAGAATGCTGTATCCATTCTAATTTAAAAACTCTTATCATCATTAAAAACATAGTTGATTTAGTCAGAAGTTCCATCTATTATGTGCTGTAATGATTTAATAGTGCCAATTAGATCTATAGTATTCCTAGAAATGGAGGAGTTGCAGCTGGAGCTCTGTAGACCAGTCAAACAATTTTCAAAGGATATTCAGAGGTCTGCACCGCTCTATTCTAGGTAGAAGATTAAATTGTAAAGGAAAAAAGAAGCAGGATTTCAAAACAAGTATTCCAATACGACAAATAACTCTTCTTCCTGGGCTTTACTTTTGTAGGAAAGAGAAGTATTTCGCCCTTCTATTCCATAAGTGGCTGGAAATGCTCTGCATATTTTAATAATGACATCAAATAACTTCCTAATTCAAGATACTTCAGCCAGCCATGTGTCCTAGTGAGAGACAATGCATGAGCCCTTTAAAGTATCTACAATACAGAATATGTTCCTTGATAATGTCATTAAGCCATGATGACATGTAGCAAGCAATTGCTGGCAAAGGTCAATAACCTGATCCATTTATACAACGAATGCCTGTTAAAACAGTGTTTAAAGAACAATCGAATGATTGATGACCATAAGCCCTATGTTGGCCATAATGTGCTGCATGAACATACGGCGTGTTCTGCAACCACTACACGTACCTCTGCTGCTATGGGGTGGCTGTGGGGAAAGCTGTATTCTGCCAAAAAACAAACCAAAATGTTTAGACAAAAATGCTGACAACAATAAATGAGTAAATAGAGCTCTGAGGATGAATTTGTTAGCACTGGGCAGTAAAAACAGGCAGTGATTCTGATCTAATTGAATAAAGCTCAGTTCGAAAACAAGGCACTCTGGGCAAAATGGACTGCAAGATCTAAGTCACAGATTATGAAAAGTGAAAAAAAGGGACCATCCCATAGATCTCTAGCACTGATTCTACAAACCATTAAGTTTTAATTCAAACTGATTCATTACAATGCAGTTTCATCTGATGCACATTTGAATCTTTCCAGCTCAAAAGCCACTGCCAAAATTCACAGGTCCAATTTGCTGTGTTATTTAAAAAAAGGGGAGAGGGATCATTTCCAAAATACTTTTGTTGTTTTAATCTGTCAGCAACCATCACTCTGTCAACAGAGTGCTGCACACTTCTTAGAATTCAATACCCTTTTCTAAACAGTAATTAACCTAACAGCTTCTTACAAGTCATGTTTCTGTCTCATCAGAAAAGGATAGTGACCTGTATGTTCTGTAGGACAGGAATGCTTCCCAAAATTGTCACATGGTCCCTAGACACAATCAATTCTCCCAAGAAAAAAGTGACCATGTTCCACCTTTTACGAACAAGAATGATCCTAAAAATACTCAATATATAAATACAATCATAGAAATCACAAAATAGATATGATCCATTCAAAGCATTTTATATCCTGTAGCTGTAATGGTTCTGGCTTTCATGAGATAAACATGCTGGGACCACATTGTGCTGCTGATGTGTACCCTTCAATTAAAGAGCATTTCTGCACAGAAGCCAGTTCCTCATGGAGGTGTTGATTATAAGTGGCATTCATCAGAATCAATGGGATAAAAATAAGCTCCCTGCCATTTTGTTGCATCCATAAAAAGGTGTGGCCTGAGCTTTATTAGGTGCCCAGACAAAAAGACACGCAAGGACTATATCTCAGCATGAGTCACAAAGCAAAATTACAGTTCTACGTTGTAGTTGTGAGACTTCCTAAAATACGTTTCCAAAGTCAGGGGCAGCAGTCAGTGTTGTTGGTTAGTGCAGTCAGGAACTGGATTCACACCCTCATGGGCCCTGCAGAACCCCTTCTGCATCGTGGTACAACAGCCAGGCACATTCCATGACTGTTCTTAGAGCCCCACCTTTCCGACAAAAGTGCAGAGCTTCTGCATGGCAGAATTACAGCAGTGTTATACTGGAGCTATGTTTTGAAAGCATTCATTTGAAGAGTCATCACTTCTTGCCCAGTAATCTCCCATCAGCCACAAATATAGCTGAAATAGAGCAGAAAACAGTCAGAGCAAGAGAGTTACATGCTGATGACTTTTCCATCTCGCCCTCGGTACAGATGGAAGTTCAGTTTACTCCTTAATACACACATGCCAAACAACTGATAAAAAAGGATGCCAAGTACTCCCAACTTTAAATTTTGCAAACTAACACCAACTGACTTACTAAAGGAATCAATCCTGTTGTCATCCTGTTTGTCTCTATAATTCAAGCCTCCTCTGCCTATAGTGTTGTAACCACACACCCCAGAATGGATTTTTCACCATAAAAGGCTGTACAGGTACATTGCACTTTTCACTCCAAATGTCCAAAGACCTTTCAGTGAGCCAGTCTGTCTCCCATGTTCACCCATTAGAAATTAAGTTATCATCTTCCTTCTTGCTCTGTGAAAGAGATCAACCCATTTCCCATTTTCCATGCTACAATCTTATTTCTGCACTTCCTCCATTGTCTTCCTGTCAGGCTTTTCCCACAGGCTCCCCTTGTGGCTCCCCTATCTTGTCATCCATCATGTGAATACAACACGTATCCATGAATACGAAAAGCCTGATGGTTTCATTGTGAGCTGACGAAGCCAAAGACTTGTCATTTACAGACTGGGAATGGAGATGTGGGAAGGTTGTGGTTCTTGGAAAAGTCAGAAAAAATTAATGACAAAGTTATATCTTCAGAATTCTAGTTTCTTAGGATAAAAACATTGGAATTAGCTTGTAATTATTACATATTCAAGAGGTGAGGGGTGAAAGCACCATTTTCAGGTGCTAGTATCTTTCCACTCCACAATCTTACATGTTCTTCTAGAGATCTTGAAAGAAGTGAGGTTTTCCTTTTCTAGCACTCGTGGTACAGAAGTCATTATCTTTGAATTTTGTCTGCTTGGGGAGGGGGAACAAACCTGAGCTGAGGTCCTGCAGGGGTAGTACAGACCACAGACTAAGAACAGCTCGGAGACTTACAGTGAAGATGAGCTTTCTATGAGAGGATGTGTTTAGATGACTCTTAACTTCTCTCTACATTAAAGAGTACTACATTTTGTTGGGTTTGATTTTTTTTTCACCTCTTTTTGGCCTAGGGAAAAAACCACCTTCACGTTATTAATGGTGAATTCAAATGGCTTTTCTGCTGCAATTTAACAACTGTTTCTTTCCCTGCACAGAGACAAGATAGTCTTCTCTCTTGAACCCTTCGACATATTTGTTCTGCATTATTTTTTCATTCACAGTTATCCCGGAGGCTCTCAATGTTTAAATAGCTCCCTCCTTCCCATGTAAAGCTGTGCACTAATATCGATCAACTTAGACTGCAAGTTACTATAAGGCATTTTTCAATAATCAGCCAGGGTGTTCAGAGACTGTCTTGAATATAACCCTTAGGTAAACAGCGCAATACACAAGGAACTTTCCCTCAGCAAACACATCTTTCCAGTCTCAAGGATTCCTGCTAATGTTCCACCAGACAAAGAACTTGATTCTGAGTTTCTACTCTGCAGGTCAGAGGCGAAGTCACATTAGCTAAGGATGTCTTTATTCTTATGCATAAAATTTAAGTTTCTTAGGACACTTATATATTTAACAATCCCAGTCATATGCCCTTCAAATAAAGGGTCAGGAAGTTATAACCTTTTAATGAGTACCAATTTACTTTTTAATTAAAAAAATCCACAAATAAAATCCCATTCTTCTAAGAAGATAAAGTTGTGGCTGCACAAGAATTTTAGTTATTAACTAAGTAAATTCACTTTATCAATGATTTATAGTCAATAAGAACTCTTGCCTGACTGAGGGCAGAGGAAGAAGAAAATAATTTCAAGCTAAACAAAAATAAATCATCACATATACAGCAAAAAAAATCATCATATATACAGCATGTCAAGTAATGTCCATGCATATAGAGAGATGAGTAAGCTACTCTGAATTGTTGAGTTTTCATTTAATTCATGCTTGATATAAAATGCTAGGTTTATTCAATTTTTACATTGCCTCATTAATCAAAAATGGGAGAGAAAAGTGATTGGCATGAAAGACTTGAACTCATTCATACTTTATGCCTTAAATAGCCACATTCACTGGTTACTTCCCATAGTACTTAATTCTAAAATGAAAAACATCGAGTGTTTTAATTTCTCCTTCCTAACTGTAAAGCATTAGATTATGCTACATTGTTTTTATAGCTCTGACGGATCCTTAAAAGACAAGCTTGTGTAAACTAAAATGGCCAAAAAAAAATAGTCTGATGTAAAAATAGTCTTAAGTCGTTCCTTTGCACACTGCAAAACCAGTCATGTTCACACCCACCAGTGGGCGAAAGATAAACATTACAAAAGTAAATAGCACTGAAATAGCTGGCTCCTATGAGTCCTGGAGACAGCACAAACTGTTTTGTTGTTTTAAAAAAAGATTGTGCATAAGCAAATCCACATGACTTTAATGACAATTTCTGAAAGTGTTTTCAGGTCAACATCTACGCTGGGGAGCAAGAGCAGAGCCCCATGGTGCAGCTGTACCCAGCGCCCTGCTGGCACAGCCCTCACTGGTTTCCTTTCCTGTTGGACCAGCCTGGTTCCCTCTGTAGCAATCCACACCCTCACTAGGTAAGGAGACAGCCCGGGGTGTCAGGACACAAAACCAAAGGCGAGTGTGACTCAGCAGCATTTAGGTACCAAAGCTCTGGGGGATCCCCATGAGCCTCGCATTGAGATGCACACGGGGACAGACAGCCGAGGTGCACCACGTTCAACACCCTCTGCATCTGACAGATGCTTGAGGAGTACGGCACATACCTTTCTATCTCCCCACGGAGCATCACCTTAACCATCAAGAATAGACAGGGTTAGAGTAATTCGGGAAAATTCTTGTACAGTGGCAAATGCAATTCTATGCAGGTAAACGCAGGATAAAAACTGTAAGACAAAAGATTCTAAAAGAAAGCCAAGACATTAGGGGAAAGTGTTCAGAGGCATAATGATTGAAGAGAGATTTAAGTGTCCTCCTGGGTTATGAAAGTCTTAAGCTATTGGATAAGTGCAGTGGGAAAACAGTGCTGCTCAGTGAGCTGCATGCCTAGAGGAATAAAAAGCTGAAATTCTGGTGCTGACTTGTGCATAAGACTGACTGGAAGCTGGACCTCTAGTATTGCATTGTCTTGAAGCACATAAATTCAAATTTCCAAGTAAACGGACAAAAGAGGAAGGGGGAGGGAAGACCATCTGAAACACTAAGCCCATGTTTTATAGCCCGCTGTAGCCAGCTCTGTACCACGCAGAAGCTGCAGGTCATCACCACACTGCTGCAGTTTTCCATTTCTGGCCATATTCTGTGAGAGTGCAGATAGAATTGCAAAAACGATGTCTCATTGGACGGCCATCTGACAAAGATCCTGCAGATGTGTGAGATTAATTTGAGATTGGCTCTAGATGGAATTGAAGTCAATTTACAAAACACAATACTTGGGGCATGGCAAAAAAATGACTCCTTTCCTCTGCTCAGCACATCCATAGCAGGCACAGAGCACCCTGTTGATTCCCCTCACACAATATCCTGGGCAGTTCCCCCCATCCTGCTGCAAGATTTCCTCCCACATGAGAGCTTTCACATGAACCCACCCCACATCCTAACATAGTTCTCGCATGGGCTCCATCCTGACATCACTCTGGTGGATGGTGGCCTCTGCTCACACCACTATCAAACATCTGGCCTCAGCTGCTGGGCTGTGGGGAATATCAGGTTGCTGTTACAAAGGTTTGTTGGCAGATAATTTTAAAGAAACATGTTCTGAGAATGTTTTTGCAATCTCCACCTCTACCTGTCCTGTCCTAAAATCTGTTTCTCACTATCGCTTCTCCAAAAGACAAATTTTATATGTAGGGTTGGTTTTTTTTTTAAACCACTAGCAGGAATCCCCTACTGCCTACACAATAAAGTGAGTCAGAGGCAAGATTCTTTCTCACAGATCTTATCCCTCTAAGCCATCAGACTGACTAAACCACTATCCTTTGATCAATAGGCAGCTAAGTGGGAATTTTCAAAAAAACCTTTAAGCAAAATAAAGTTGCTTCTTTATTATACACAGGCCTTACTCCCTCAAACTAGAAGAGAGGTGGGATTTCTTTTTTTTTTTGTTCAAAACTTGTTCAGTCTGGATGCAAGATAGATCCCATCCAGGGCTGAGAATAAGGGAGTATTACTGCCACAGGAAGTGATGATTGCACCAAAGGCTCAGTGAAGTGGCCAACTGCGAGAAATCATGAACCATACACTAAATATCACTGTATGTTTATAGTTAGATGCATATACATAAAAAGGTGACTAATTAACCCTCTGTGAATGTAAATTTATTTTATTTTTAATTAAAGGCATGTGAATAAAAACAATGGTTACACCTGCCGCATAAATGGGGACTGATCCTTTGAGCTCTATTTTTAACTGTCTGTGCTGTGAGTGAAAAACAAAGTAGTTTTGTGTGTGAGACTCAATTTGGGCATTGGACCTCTGAGATCCTATTAGAGCAATCACCAAGTGTTAAAAAGACAAAACATCTTTTCAGGGACGAGTGCCAGACAGCAAAGAAAATGACTCTTTAATAAAATCGGATCAATTTTCTAGCTAACCTGTCCCAAGTGGAAACAACATAAGACAGGTTCCCAGAGAGTCAGCGTTAATGATGGGCCCATGCAATGAATATCATATGCTTCCCTGGACATAACAAAATTGCCTGGGGCAACTTTCATATAAGGGCTGGATTGCAAGTTGTCTGTCTTGCTTCTTTCCCCTTCCTAAGCTAACTCCTAAGCCTTTTCTTCACCCCTCTAAAGGTAAGATTTCACACTGTGGTACAGAGTACGTGTTTAAATGTATTATGGAAAAAATAACTGATTTACTCAGTGTAGTTGAGACATTAAGAGAGCTGGGTTCAGTTCCTGTCTCTGGAGACAAGGCACAGCCTGACACTTGGGAGGTCACTCTGGATTTCTTTTACATGATCTTCAGCAGCCCACGCTGCTGTGCTCTGAGCAAACATCAAGCTCACATCAGTCTGATGTCTCAGTCCTCCTTACACACTGTCAGTATCTTCTAGACTCACAAGGTTGAGGTTCAACATCGTACAGACAACCATTATCTTATTTCCACATGAAGATTTTTGTGCGGCCGGGAGGATGCTCAAGTGTGCCTATGAAATGCGGGACATGCAACATCCAAACTGTGCTCAAACCAAGCATAACAATGCTCCTGAACACAGAAGTCTTGAGGATAAATAGCCAAAAGCAGACGAGACATGCTACCTAAATAAGTACTAGGTAGATTAGATACATTATCTGGGGGAGAGGGGAGGGAAAACAACAAAACATTTGTCTCAACATACTTTGGGGTAGGATATTGGACTAAATTTTTGCACTGAATAAGGAGGACTTAAGGTCAGGAATCACATAATTGAACCACACTGCTGAATATGACTACAGCATGCACCTTGAAGTAGCAAATTTGTCTTTTAATTACAAAGCAATATCCATATTAGCATTTTTTAATTAAATGTAAACTATCAAGCTACAAAAGTTAACTTTTTTCTCTTATGCATTTCCCCTAGCATTTAATTGCTTTGTATTATAGTAGAAAGCTAAGTTGGGTATCTATACTTTGCAGTTAAATACAGGCAGGTAGTACTATCACACTTTAAATACAAATGTCAGGAAAGCAAAAAAAACTGGCAGAGTACACCTCTGTAGACATTAATTTCTATTAATGTTAATCTAAGGGTTTAGTAACCCCAGTTTCAAATTGATACAGACCCTATACACATATGCTAGCTTGAAACATGCCTCCAACAAATAATTTCACAAGCTGGCACAAAATCCAGTTTCCCTCTGACACCAGAAAAGTTGGACTGGTGTGCACAGCACTGCATCTGAATTTGAACAACTGGAGGAGCTTAGTGACATGGTCTAGNTCCCTTCCAACTCATAATATTCTGTGATTCTGTGATTCGGCTCCTCACACTAACACACGCCTGAGAATTCATTTAATTATGTCCTTCATAACATGGGGCTTGTCATTCCTCTCTCTTGCCTGGTGACATTGTTAAGTATTGGGAATGGGGACTGACTTGCAGTGGGTTTGCACAGTGAGATGAGGGCACGATGCTGCCATGGCACGTAACTCCTGATGGCACTCGCTGGACACCCACCCACCTCCATGACCCTGACCCACCGCACCTAACACACAGGAGCCTCATCTTATTAATTTTTTATTAAATACCTGCAAAGAATGGAAACTAAGTATAAAACCATTGGTCGGAGGTACAAATTACCTTAGTGCAATTAGTCAGAAATTTAATTTAATTTTAACAAGCAAGCATTTAAAATGCAAAACCGTTGTAAGGTCATCCAATCTCTTTCCCCAGATGAACTTTCCACCTGACAATGAAAGACACAGGGCCACGAGACTGAGAATTACAGGTTAAGTTATGCTTTATTATTCTAGAGGATATCAGTCTACCTCCTGAACAATACGTATATGAAATACTTAAGACAGGTAGAAAGGTTGTGACGGTGAAGACATTAGTGTGACCCAGGGTAGAAGGAGATTTTACTCACCATATGAAATGCAAACTAGACGAATGTCCAGAAAACTCTGCTTTTAAATTTTTTTAAATCTACTTCATGAATCAAATTATCTACCAACCCCCCTACTTACTTGTCTTTCATGACTATAGTATGAAAATAGCTATCTTTTCTTAAGTGCATTGTAAACTGAATGACCCTCCTATAAAAAAACCACTGGATTTATAGTGTTAAAAGCCCAAGTCCCAGAACCGTACTTCTGTTTACTTGAGAAGTATAAACCATTACCCAGAAAACAGAGAGGCCTTTTAGAGAGACTGGAAAACAAATGGTTTAAAAGCATTAAGATCTACATATCTTTCCTTCCCATACATTCAAGGCCATCAATCATACATAATCCAGAACATACGAGGTGCAAAAGTGCTAAAAAGGGCCCATTAAAATACAAGTCTTTCCAGGTGTACCACCCAATCACTAGAACTGAACACAGAGCAAAACCAGCTCCCATTTGTACACACAATACCACTAGAGGCAATTTATCATGTCTTCCTAAAGTGATATACAGCACGTTATGAAATTGCTCATTAACTCTCCCAGCCAAAGCCCAGCATGCCCCCATGTACTCAAGTGGCTGTAATTGGCATTTCAGAGACCTCGGCTTAGAATTCACTCTTATTTACAAAGCTCAGCTTCCATTATCAACTTTTTAACCTGCTTCTAGTAATATCATTAACTTTTTTTTTTTTGAGTGAGTTTTTGTTATTATGCAATGCAATGGTTCCTTTTCAGGCCCCAGAAAAACAGTATTTGAACTAGATTTCTTCTGCTGCTTTACCATTCTCCCTTCAAGAGGACCTATGGCCTAAGCCCATGCAAGCCATGCTTTTAATATAAACAAATACCCCCCCCTTCATTAAAATTGTAATAAGTATTGTAATAACTGCAGAGCCACAGAAACCTTTTTTTGATTTTTTTTTTTAAATGGGAAAGACAAAGCATTCTCATAAGTATCCAAGATCATGATGGTAATCATCCTACCACATAAGTATCATTAGTCACAAAAACCTGCATTTACAAAGCATTTCAGCACATGCTTAAACTCCAGCATATGTTTTAAGTCCTGCTGCCTCCAAAGGGACTTATGTGCATGGCTGGCTAAGGGCCAAACAGCCAACTTCACATATCAGCACATGAGCAGTTTCACACCAATGCTTTGCAGGATGACTTCCAGCCAAAGGCCTCGATAACCTTCCCGTGGGAAGACAAGTGTCACTGTCTTGTTCAGCGGATGAGAAACAGAGACACAGTGTTTGGCCAACTTAGATCCTCTCCCTTAGCACTGTGCCAGAGCCAGGAATTAAATCTTTTCTGATGAAACTTTATCAACCCCAAACGGTTCCCCATCCATGAGACCACTGCTGCCTCAACAGGATTCAGACTCTGTTATATTTGCATTGTGAGTTCTGCACTGGCAAGCCCAGAGATGATGCTTGGAGCAGCCACAAATGCTGTCCTGGAAAACAGTCTTTGTAGAAGAGCTTATAGTAGTTCTTGTAGTAGTTCTTGTAGAAGAGCTCAGCAGTTGGACCATCCAAGGCAATGCAAACGGACTTGCCCAGCTTTCTCTCCCTTAGCCCACACCTGAGGGGAAACATTTCGGCACATGTTGATATTCCCAGACTGGCCTAGAAGTCCTCATCTCTGATTTGCTTGGCTACTGCTAGTTTCAGTCTCTACTTAGAACTATTTTGCCTTGAAATTACAGCAAACCTTTTCTTTTTTTGTAAAATAAATTTCATCCCATCAGCCTTTCTACTGTTTTTCTGATAACAGATGGTAAGATTTACTGTCACAGAGAGAAACGTACAGAAATGTATTACAAGAGAGCTGCTTCTACTGAGGGTAGAAAACACAGCTCAGCAGGCAAAAGTCAGTGAGAAGGCAATTCCCTCTGAGAGTGTCTGCTGCTTTATGGGTTAATATAGAGGTCCTCAAACCATTTCATAATTGCATCACTTCTTAATAGAAGACTGCCTTGCTGACACCTTTCCATTTGCAGCTGTCTGGACCACCCGCCCTCCCCATTTGCAACTGCACTGCCTCCTCACGACATCCTAGAAGGGCAATGCCTGGTTAGTAATCTATTTTATTTTACCTTATGACAATTTAAGAGCCTGAAAAAAGGAGAAGGGCCAGCTCCTCACTCCACATAATTAGTTAAGCAAGAAATGACTTTTACAAATGAAGGTGAAATTTTTATTTCTTGCAATTTATTTGATTCCTCCATGCAGACAGGCCACTTGCCTATGACTGTGCCATGATGTCTGTGTGGCACACTGCCCACCTCTGCTGTGACTGCTTATGGACAGTCACTCAGGGCATGTGACATACTAATAAGCCCAGTGTCATCCGCATAGGAGTCCCTGTGGATGGTTTGAGAAGGACAGGACACAAATGACTGCAAATTAGAGTACGTTTTGCCAACAGGAGCATAGCCCCGTCATTGCCTCTTTGACTGTTCTAAGTCCAATTCTAAACCAATCCCACTTGACACTAAAAGATACAAAGATATCAAACCCATCCCAAATCACTTAGAGAGTATCTTGAAGAGCTCATTCACAAATTAATTGCAGTATGTCATTCTTTGTAGTTCACAGTCTATTGTTACTGCCAGGTGCACTGGCAAAGGCAGTATGTATTTCCCTCTTGCTTCAGGCAGCATTTCTCCCAGTAGAGGACATTTTCCTCTAATGACACTATTACAGATTTAGAAGGTAGGCTTACATAAAATATGGGCAATACTGTGTTAGGTATCACAAACTATACTTGGATAAAGTCCACTCCAGACCTTGACAGCTGAAAACCAACAGAGGAATCACAACTATCTCTTGAAAAAACTGACATCCTAGCCCTTACAAAGAAAAAGCAAGATTCAGGGACAGAATGATTTGACCAGGATCACTGGTGCCCTCTGTGGCAGAGATGCTAACTGAACATAGCTCTTTGTGACCAAATACAGTTCTCTGCCTTCTAACTACAAAAACACCTTCTCCTTCTGCCTGCCTGTATTTAGGAACTTAATCCTGCTGTGCTGGTTTTGGCTTTTGACTTTTCTTCATAGTAGCTGGAAACAGTGTTGATAATACAGAGACGGTTTTGTTATTGCAGACCTTTGGAAGGACCACATAATATGGAGCAGTGTTTGGTAGATCCTGGCTGGGGACCAGCACACCGCAGTAAATTCCACTGTCCCTGGAAATGTTTAGAAAATGTGTGGATGTGACACTTGGAGACATGGATTAGCAGTGAACATGTGGGCAGTGCTAGGTTAATGGTTGGATTCAATGATCCTAGAGGTCTATTCCAACATTAACAATTCTATGAGTCTGAGTTGAACCTCTTTTGGAATAGACACAGCACTTTTTCCCCCCAAGCACTCTGTCACTTCATCAGGTCCTACAATTGTTCAGGAGTGAAGTTCCAGGACACTGGAGGTAGGAAGTTTTCTAGATATCTGCTCAAATTCTCCCCAAAGCTGTGCCACCCATTGCCATACCCTCACAAAGATTAGGTAATATTCCTAAATGGCTTGTTAATCTTAGACAAAACCAAAGCAATATTCTTAAGAAATACTAATACAAGTATTTAAACTATCCAAGGATGTTCAAGATATTGAGAAGGTCTTGTAAGGAGAGAGAAACCAACACAGAGGAAGGTAGTAAATGTGCCATTATTTAATTCCTCCACAAAAAAAAGAAACAACCAAAACCACACCCTCCCCTCCCCCCAACTCACAAAACAACAACCAACCTAACAACAACAACCAAAAAAGTAAACCAAAAAACCACCTAAACAAACTTCTCAGAGGAAGAATTTTAATTGTTAGTTGTCTGCATGAGACGGTACCCAAAGTACAGTAGTGGCTTCAGTACAGAGTCTAAATACCAGACTGAGCTCAGGTCAGTGTTTTAACGACAAATCTCCCAGGCAAAACATAACTAATCACTACAGAGCAGAGGAGCACATACAGAGAAAAAAAGGTGCATGGTGCAGATCAGATAAACTAATATTGAGAACAGATGAATCGATATCATGACCAACAACTATGAACAGATATAAATCCCTTCTAATAGGCTCTGGTCAATCTGTTATTATCTCAAACCCTTTGAGTCCCACATTGGGTGCCAGAAAGGATGGCCATGGTTTAAGTCCAGCTGGCAACTCAGCCCCATGCAGCCACTCACTTGTTTCCTCTTGAGGGGACTGAGGAGAGAATTGTAAGAGGAAAAGTGAGAAAGATAGTTTAATAGGGAAAGCAAAAGTCACACACACAAGCAAAGCAAAACAGGGAATTAATTCACTGCTTCCCATGGGCAGACAGGTGTTCAGCCACCTCTAGGAGTGCAGGGCTCTATCACATTCAATGGCCACTTGAGAAGACAAATGCCATCACTTTAAATGTCTCCCATTCCTTCTTCTTGCCCCAGTTTTATGTGCAGACCATCATGCCATATGACATGGAATAGTCCTGTGGTCAGTAGGAGTCAGCTGTCCTGGCTGTGTCCCCACCTTTTGGTGAATCCCCAGCCTGCTCAGTGGTGGGGTGGGGTGAGGGGCAGAAAAGGCCGAGACAGCTTAAGCACTGCTTAGCAATAACAAAAACATCTCCATATTATCAAGAATATTTTTAGCACAAATGAACAACACAACCCCATACAAGCATAACAGAAATTAACTTTATCCCAGCCAAACCCGCTGCACAAATGTGTACACCAAGTTAACAACGTGCTATATTCGCAGCATAGGAAATAAGAACAGACTTAATATTGAAGTTAGAAAAGATAATATAAATATACTAAAATTGAAGAACTCAGTACAGCTATTGCCTCTGACTTCTTGCTCCTTTTCTTCTCCCATGGCCTCTCTGACAGTGCAGTATATCCTCAGGAAACACACACACTTCCTGGGGTGACCAGAACAAAGGGGTTCACCCAGCAGCATGACCCAGCAGCCCACAAGACAGGTAAGTCTTAACGTGGTTGCAGAATTAGAAAACACCAGTCTTATTGTGTTCAGAGAAGTTAGCATTTTTCTGTACAGCTTTTAAGATTGTTTTTGGATCCTCCTCAAAGCAATTCCATTGCTGCCATAATAACACATTTTCCAACAAAAAGTTTTCTTGCCAAGTGTAAGTATGAGGACACAAAGCTAATGACTTGCTGGAGATTTGCTTCTGGCACACATCTCCCAAAAAACTACATTTCAGGTTATTGGAAGTATTTTTTTCCTCTTAAATATTAGTGTGACTTGTCAATAGTTCTACCTCAGAAATGATCTGCCATCTAAGGCTTAGGGATTTGGATGAAGCCAGTACTTCATCCTGCTCAAGACCTTTCTAAGCACCATGGAGTCTTCGAGTCAACCTTGTCTCATCCTGAGTATCAGATAGGACAAAGAACAACTACTTTCAATACATCCCAAACTAATACAGAACAGTAGGTTTTCAGTGTTTATATAAGTCTTAAAATGTGGTAAAATGCATGCTGAACTAGTGCCTCAAGACTGTCAGAATTGCACTTAATATACTTAATATGGTTCCAGAAAGAGGCTGCAATAAGCGAAATCCACGAAGCAGCAGTACATAAGGTAAATATGGGAAATATAGTAAATACAGTAAAAACACGGGGAAAAAAACCCTTCAATGTATTGAACCCATGAATGGTGAACAGTGAAGTAACGAGGGATTACTGTAGTACACTCAGAGATTTTTTTCCTTAAAAATATCAACATAATTTTTGATATAAAATTCACACACTTTGGAATTTTTACACATACTAAAAAGGTTTTAAATAGTAATTTTTAAGAGTAAAACGAATACATTCCTCTTGTATAGTAGACTGACAAACATTTTTAGAACACCACTCTAAGTAACACTCTTGCAATCCAGGGATCTGGAATTTAAGCTCTATTTTCTTCTCTCCCGCTACAGTGCTCTATGTCCAACCCAATTTAAGTCTGTGGATCTAGTTTCATTTCAAAGCCTGAGCAGTTGGCTTCTATAAGACCTCCTACGTTTCTGAAGGACTTGGGATTCAAGACTGAGGTGTGAATTCATGGAAATGAAAAAAATTAAGAAAATAAGGGTCATATGATTTCAAATGAGGTCCCCTTAGAGGTCTAAAATGCACCTCTAAGCAAGACTAGCAAATTATGTGCAGTCTCTGATGCTCCCATCTACATATCTGGTCATGAATGAGAGGGTGTTCATCTCCCAGAGAGCCTTTTAGCACTTAAATTTTCACAATAACGAATAACTGAACACTATTGTTTTCACACCTTGGACAATCTGAATCCAGATCTTACACAGGATAGACTCTAAACACCATTGTCTTCCTCATTTTTGAATTTCCAACACAAACTAGTTTTGTGCCCATCCTATGAGCTGCCCATTTCACCTCTGAATTTGGAGACGAATCACTTTCCATAAGCACCCAGCACTGTCAGTTGGATCTTTCCCACATCACTCATTCTTCCTTACTGGAACTGTAGACCCATCTAAGTTTTACTATGATATCGATCAATGTTTTGTAATTTGGTTATCCAGGACAGCTCAAGTCTGATAGAGCATCTGTTTTTCAGCAAGGTCGTGTTTTTGTTACCCAATTTTCCAGCTGGATTGACAGAGGCACAAAGAAGTCAAGTGACCTGCCTGGGTCAGACATCGCCGGTGACTTGGAACAGATTGGAAGATCCTCTCTGCACAGGACCATGCTCCCTTTTACAAGCTGCTCTACACCACAGATAAATTGTGTCCACTTTTCCTTCTTGTCTCACAGTAAGCCCCCCTCATTTCATTTATATGGTTGTTTCACTTATGAATACAGGTTTAAGCTATTTGGAGGTCATTAACACATACATAATGAAACATTTGAGACTAATTTTTCAGTGGCCTGGTCTCCTTCTCTTGAACTCAATGACCTGGCAAACATGCATACATCAGGTGTTCATATTTCCTCTACAACTTCCTTGAGGAAGAAGGAATGCAACTCATTTGCCACTTGTGCTTTATCAAATTGTAATTGATATTAATTTTCCACCTAACCACTTCCAGTGAGATTTCAGGCTATTTGCAGATTCATTTATCATGGGATTTCTATTCCCATCACACAAATACAACCTCCCATTTACAGTTATTACAGAAGTAAACCCGCTGATACAGGCCTGGCCTTACTATTGTATATTTTTCACTTTTAACTTTGTAACTTGCAGGCTATAAACATGAAATGCCTGTTTTAAGTACTCCAGATAAGAAGCTACAGAACTCCAAGGCTGACTCTGGCTTTAATGAGATCTTTAGTATTTTCTTAGGCTTTCTAAATCTCACTTTGACTGTTTGCAGAGCTATGAGTATCCTACTTTATCCAACTGAACTGGATGTAAACTGGTTAACATTTGCAAAGATGGAAATTGTTAAAAAGCTATTCCACTGGGGGCATATGCTTCCTAATATAGCCTCATTCTTAAATTCCAGCTGAGCCACACTTTGCTTCAGACCCAAAATTGGTTTGGAAAGGTTTGCATACTTTTTATAACAGTAATGCACTACTACAGCACTGCTGAACAACCTCCTTGAAGCTGTTTTCTTGAATAAACCCACTGACTTAACATCTTGAACTGCATTTGTATTTGAAACCAAAGATTATGAGAACAAAGGGACCCAATATAACGATTTCAATGGTATTTTGCAATACAGTATAAAAATAATGGTACCTGGGTTATTCATTAAGCCAAACCTTTACTAAGTCTCAAAATAGCCATTTGTTTCATAAATGTAGGTGTGGTTTTTTTCCTTGAGAATAATTCGATGCACTATTACTAGGTAACTAAATATCTGATTTGAGGTAAGCAGGTAGATGTCTGGCTATGATATACTAAAATTTAGTTCAGAAACAGCATAGTCTACCTCAAAGGGCCAGAGCCCTTTCTGTTAACTTCAACCAAAGTCACTTCCATAATCACACTGGCTTCTCTAGAAAGAAGTCTACTTGCTAAATTTGTTCCCCACTTTTTCGAGACTAAATATTTACATTGGTATGTCAAAAATCAACTTAAATTGGTAAAAATAACCCATTAATTCTAAGCATATGTGCTCTCCTTTTATTCACATGGTGATGGATGTTTATATTTATACGTGTAATCCTTAAAACCGAGTTCACTCACTTCTTCAGTGAATTTCAGCCAACACCTGACTGTGTAATTTATGACTCCTGTTATCATTACCTTGCGTTTTTCTTAACTTTTTTATTTATTTCTTGATGACATTGTCATCTAGTTGCCCAGCTTATTAAGTTCACCTAAACTCTTGAAACATGCTGCCTCTAGCAAGGAATTTTTGCTTTGTCAGGTAGGTAGACAAGAATCCTCACCTAAGTCACTCATCGCCAATTCTCATCTTTGCAAAACCATAACTTCTGAAAAAGTACAGCTCTCTGGAAAAGCATCGTACTCAAGAATGGTTAATTCAAGAAGGACCCTTTCAGCACTCCTTTACGTGCTGCAAGTTTGCCTGTACCATCAATATAGTTCTTTGTGAGTATTTACTTAAACCATGGGAGTTGTGACAACACTTAACAAGTTAGTGTGCATAGTAGGACCTGAATCTGCAGCACTCAAAGGCAAGGCAAACACCCCATAATCCAGCCCAAAGGAGATATTTTTATGTACCTATGTATACATATGTACCTACCTTCTCAGTGCAAGATGCCCTCATTTTCCTCACCTCATATTCCTACTTTGAATATGAAATTAATCAGGCTGTGGCATGATACTCACAGCATGAACTTTTGAGTACTAGGTGAGTATCTACCTGTCTCCAGATCTCTCTCCTACTTTAAAGATCTAGGGTAAGGGGTCTTTGGATCTTGCGAGGAAATTGGAGTAATCATAAATGTTTTTCATGACACAAGAGGTCTTTGGAAAGCAACTGCTAATTTCCATTCTTTTGGAAGACAAAAGGAAGGTTCAATTAATAGCCACACAAAGAGTGGCATAGCTAGGAGTGTAGATATTTCTTCTCAGAAGCAAAGTTATTCAGTAGCTAGACAGACATGTAAAGGCTGGTTATGATACTATAAAGGCACAGGGCCCCTGAAGAGCTGGAATTACAGGGTTAGTGTGCAAAGAAAGTAGGCTCACAAGGAGAAGAGGTATTTTGGAGGAAGAAAGGGTAAGAAACGTAAATGCTGTTTTGGCTTATGTTTTAGAATTCTTGGAACCAAAGTGGAGACTAAAATGAAAAAAAATGCTTCAGAGTGGGGGTTTTGCAGAGGAGCCAATTCAGAAAGCAATTTTTATTTAAAGTGGCTCAAGTACTGAGGAAATACAGCAAGCTTAGAGCATGAGTTAAAAATACTGAATAATGTCATACATGCTGAAAAATACAAAGCAAAATTAATAGTAATACTCTGTTGGTTTAAATGCTATGCAAACATTTTCACTTTTCAGCTTATTTCTGTAATATCCTTCTTTCCTGTGGCTAAACCTTTCAAAGGTAAATCTTTTCTCATTTTCTGTATGTTACGCTGCAAAACCTTTTAAAAAACAAAACTAAGAGAACTGCTGAACAGATTCTGTAATTTGCTGCAGTGTAAAACCCAACACTTCCAATTGTTCTAAGCTCCTAAGAATATACCTCATTTTTCTGTGCGTTAAACTTCGGCGAATCTAAGAATTGAACTTAGGTTTTGCATTTCCTTGACATTATACTCACCTTTGATCTTCACAGAATCATGAACTTGTTGGAATTGGTTGGAAAGAATGGCTTGAAAACATCTGATCCAGCCTCCCTCCTCAAGCAGGTCACCTAGAGCAGGTTTCCCAGGAGTCTGAATTTCTCCACAGATTGAGACACTACAAACTCTCTAGTTAGTCAAACACATTCCCTGTGTAAAGATCCAGGGCTTGATTCTTTTTCCCTGGTCCCTACTGCCATGTGAGGGACAATATTATTCAGGACATTCTCAATGGGGTTGGCCTTATGGATCACGGTTATACGGGAGACCTGTGGTCCTCAGGATTGGCAAAAAGATGGGTGATGCCCTGTGTCATCTCAAATGGCCACAATTTTGTATCTCTGGGCAACTGAGTTGCATCTTCAAATCTGGCCAATCCTTTCCCAGCTAGTTCACAGAATGCATCCACTCTATTACCCACCTGGACTGGGCCTAGAGAAGCTTTGTAAATTATCTGTCCATACTTTTTGTAATTAAATGGTAACTAAGTCAAGGTCTCCTAGTTCTTAACTACATACTAACTGGGCCCAACAACTGTTATCTACCAAAATTAACTGTGACATGTTCTTGTTAAAAGTTTAACCATTAATCCATGATACCCACCATGTCTCAACCTATTGCACCCACACCAATGCCAAAAGTACAATATAGTCATTAGTGCATCCCCAGACCTTTTACTTTACTTTCATTCTCTCTGATCCAGGATTAATGAAACAACACAGAATATGCTGAGAGATCTGTATATATTTAGTGATTGGACTACCTGACCTTTAAAGGTCCCTTCCAACCTCAGCCATTCTAGAATTCTATAATATTTGAATCCAGAGTTTGATATTTGTGTCAACACTTGATAAAATTAACTTCTAAATAATAACAGCAATATTAATAACACTGGGAAATTAATCCATAGCCTCACATCTTGCCTCTGATGGCTGTAACTGTGGAAACACATTGAATCAGACAGCCCAAATCTTCCACTTGCAAATGGTTTTACAAAGGCAACAAAGCCCAAAACTTTGAGCTGGTAAGGACTGGTTTGTCTCCACTGTCTGCAGTGTAAACCTGCCAATTACAACATATGAAGATCCAGTCCAGTCACCTTTTCCTAGAAAAATTTCCACTTTTCAAAATTCACTGCTATAGACAGTTATTTCTGCAGATCCAAACCATTGCCTTCAAGATGCTCAGAGATTTTGTATCTCCTGCTAATGTATTCCTTGGGGAAGTTACTATCCCCAAAGCCTCCCCTAGTTATTGTTAGGAAATCATTAACCCACAGCTCTTTTCAACTCTTGGTAATTATGATGTTAAAAAAAGGGAAAGTTTTCCTGCTAACAGTTGCAACAATGTATTTGTTTGCCACATGCGATGGAAATCTGATAGACAATATCTGTGCACTCCATCTGTTACACTGGATTGATCCGCTGATGAGATTCTTTTTAGAAACCTGCTTACCCCTGCTGGTGCTGCAAGCTTGAAAGAGAAAAAACACTTTCTTCTCCTTGTTCTCTTGTGTGGTGGTCGACCCTGTCTTCCTCTCCATTAGAACCCATCCTGCTGCCACAGATCTCACAGGATTTATATTGTTTTGATTCCTTTCAAACACTGTCTTGTTACCAACATCTGACAACAGTCTCTTGGGCTATCACGATTTTACAAACTGACCAGGCCTGTAAGTCCCCATAAATCCCATGTGGATACAGACCTGTGAAAATGTATTTAACTATCCATTAAAGTACACAGTAGCTCTTTTATTATATAAATAGTCATGGGTGTTCTATACTTACACGGAGGAAGAAGCTGTAATTTGGGGAGGGGGGGAAGGAGGGAAGTGCTTGAAAACTCTGCCAGAAGAGGTTGTTCTCTTAACACTCATTGCACATCAGCGAGCCCATTTGCTCACCACACTGCTTGAAAGAGCACACCATGGGTGGTCGTCTTGCTCCCCACCCCCTTCATAATAGCGGTGAAAAGCCACAAAATAGTGAGACAAATTTAGGCATGACCACACATATTGGTTTCTCACAAAGTTGAGGAAATTCTACCAACAATTGATTCAAAAAACAACACTCAGAAAAACAACAATGCAACAGCATATCTACAATTGAAAAACTGAAAACATGTTGAGTATGTAATACCAGAAGGGCAGAAGATACAGTTTTAATGAAATATTTTAGTACCCTGGCCTTACGAGAAGTTTACACTTTACCATTACAATCTGTGTGAGCATGTGCATGGCTGCATGTCTATATATATATATATGTACAGGCAGACAGACATCGATACTTCTTCATAGCAAGTGAAAGGGAAAATCAGACTGGGTTGTGTAAGCACAACCTGTATCTAACTTCCCCATTTAAATAACAGTAACAATAAACCAAATTTCTTGCAGTGAAACCAACTCATCTGAATTAGCAAGTTATTTTAAAACAAACTTGCTGCTTGCAAAAATGGCTATGGCAACACTCCTGCCAAACCCAACAGTTTGCTTGGAGAGTCAAATGTTGGTTGGGGGAGAGGAAAGAAATAAAATGGTTAATGTTGGCTGTTGCTTTTCCCAAGTGCAGCAAACTGAGCCTAATTGATGCTGACGCATGACAGACTCGTGTGTACAGTATTGCCCGGGCTCTGAGTGAAGCTGCTGACAGAGGGTAAATGGTGCATGGCAGCTGGTCCTGCCCTGGCCTGGCATGGCAGCGTTAGCACACACTGCCTGTCAAGAGATATCATGAGGGCTAATGAAGGGCAGCCCACATTTTTAAAATTCTTCTCACTGAGTTTTGGATCAGACTTTACACCATGAAGCCTTCTCAACCTTTTAGTGCTCGGTTAAGGATATGTGACACTTATTTAAAAATTAATGTGGTCTAATCAATTTAAAGTTGGAAAACTAAAAGCCAGTATATTTCTGTGTGAGAAAGAGAAAGTGCGGGTACAAGTGTGTGTAAGATGGAAAGACACGGCAGGGAAAGAAGAGATCGAGAGAACAGAAATACGGGCATCTTTGCAGCTACTAACAAGAGAAAGTGGTGACATGAACATACGTACCACCAATTTATCTGACTGCATTTCAGTGGTGTCCTATAGCTTTTCTTAAAACAAAAAGTTGTAAATTTCTAAAAGGTTTACTAAAAACAAGTAATTCCCCGCAAACAACAAAGGCTTTGTCTTTTCCTGAATATAGTCCAGTGCTTAAAACTGAAGATGAATAATTATATCATTACCCAAAAAATGAGAGAAATTCTGCCCTCCAGTTCTTAGGCATAAAGAATTACATGTAGGAAAACAGAATTAGGATAAAAAAGACAACTTGAGAAATCTACCTGATTATGAACTTCAAATCACAAGTAAAAGCTTTGTTGGACTCTCAGTTCTCAGAATTCTCTGGTGGTTTCTCATTCCTTTATGTTATTTTGCTTGGTAATAATTGGCAAAGATATTTCTGGTTTAGCTTTTTCTGAAATATTCTGGTTACAGACAAATGGAAAATCCACATGCAGAAGACTGTAGAAACTTTTCAGGGCATTTCACTGACCAGTGCAAAATTAATTCTTGCCACAAATCCCTAAGGGCTTTATCTTGGTTCCAAAAAATCCCTGGCATTTTCACAACTGACTTCAGGATTTCAATAGTTATTTTACATGCCAGTAAAGAGAAAGTTCTTGGTTCTCATCTAACCTGGGACGGCTTATGCCCTGCCAGTCACTATTAGCTTATGTGGAATGGTCTCTGAGCTTATCAGACAGAAAGGATTTATGTCCTGGGGAAACTGACCATCTTTTCTGCCTCTGTAGGCCAAAAGGAAAGACTATGAGAATTGAAAAGATGTTCTAATGTTGTCACTTCTTGCTATTGCTTTAAGTCTTGCGACTTATACCTTCTTTTCCAAACTGTATTACTATGGGGAACACAGGGAAAAAAACACCATTTGAACTACTAAACGTAAGGGGAAAAAGAAAGAAAAGAAAAAGCAAACAACTTCCTTATTCAAAATTTAAATTTCCCATTCAAAACCCATAAAATGGTGCATTTAGTTGAAAATTAAAACTCCTTGTTTTGGGGGATTATCACCTCATCTAGGAAAAGGTTCACCTCATCTAGGAAAAGGTTAACCTAGCTTGGCAAATACAAAGGATCATAAAAAAGTATCACACCCTGAGAAACACGGACAAGAAATTTACTATAGCTTTAGCCCTAAGAGCAAAGTCATTTGCTCATTGAAAATGTGTGTGTGGAAGAGATGTTCCAGAAACATAAAACAATGGCAGAAGTTACAAAATGAAGCACCTTCTTCTCACTTTGATGCAACCTTGTAACAATACAGCTTCACTCCCCAGAAGAGCCTCTAGAGAGAATGACACCTTTGTGTAAAGCAGAATTCGAGAGGATCAGCTGTTATCAGATTGCCTGATAAAAGTGGGGAAAATAATGTGTGGTGAAATGAAAAGGTATTACTCATCCCTCTAAAGCTAAATTATCACAGGTCATTAAGTTAACATGGCTATAAGCAGTTGCTTCTACTACATGTAAGAAAATTTGGGTTAATAAAAGGCGGTAAAATATTTTCAATTTGGTATTTAGTGTAAGAATTAGTAAGTATTGACTAATAACATATTTCCTCTCCATATTTCCTTAGGATGTTTGAGATAAATATACCCCATTTGTGGAATACCACAATCTTATTTTTCTCTCAAATTTTCCCACCATCCCTCCTTTAAAGAAAACTTCATTCAGTTAATATCTATTTATAACTGAGCAGTCTTGTCTCTTTGATGACTTGAAACTATTTCTTTCAATAAAGACTCTTCAAATAGCGCTATAACTTGTTGCATACAGTCTACATTAGTTTTGATCTCTCCTCTGTAATTTAGGTTTTAACTATTTTAACTTTCCCTACTGTCTTTCCTATTGTCTGTAGAATTTGATAAAAAATCTGTATAATTCGCTTTTGTTTACTCAATTTCACATCTTCTTCCATTACAGGATGCATATGACATGACTTTCACCAAAATTTGCAGACAAACAGCGCTGTGCATGATTTTACAATAAATATTACAAATATACTACACTCTCTACTTCTGATACTGCA
The DNA here is from genome assembly GCA_013390025.1 of Pitta sordida. Lineage (NCBI taxonomy): Eukaryota > Metazoa > Chordata > Aves > Passeriformes > Pittidae > Pitta > Pitta sordida. The sequence continues at coordinate 42,037 of WEKX01011993.1, forward strand.
AAGTCACGGAACTATTCAATAAAAGTAAATAATTTCCTTTTTTAAAATTTAAGGTACATCTTTTTTACAGTAATCTTCAAAATCTCTTAAAAGATCTGACCTCTGTCTAATTTTAAATGACAAAGTGGTTTGTTTGGATGTTTTTTCACTCAAAAGAAAGGAAGGAACACCTGGTGCCTGTATAAAGGCCAGTAAACTGTATAAAAGCTCTTCATCAATTTTGTAAGAACTGCTTTCATAGTCAAATCTGTAATTTAGCTTAGTAAGAAAAGGCCATAGTGTCATACCAGCCTTGTGCTATCCAAATTCATGTAGTACTGCATGATTTTGAAGGTCTGGTTGATGAAATATCTGTTCTCTAAGGACAGAATAATTACTCTGAATGTTTGACACCTGATTCTAGACTTCAAGACAGAATTTAATAAGTTTGTGCTCATGAAACTGCTGCCTATAAAGACGCTCACAAATGTGAGCATTTGTACTAGGTTTGAGGCAGTCTGGCATCAAAAAACAATTTTGTAACAAAAGAATTATCACTATTCACAAGCAGTATTTGTAAAACTGGATGCAAATTAGAAGAACGTGTTCAGTGCCAGAAGTGTAAAACTTGATTTAAAATTATATGCCTGAATATATATATATATATATGGAGACACACAATTATCTACAATTTACAATTCTGTGTGCATACATGTGCATTTGTGCACAGGTATGAACACGAGTGAGCTATTTGAAAAACTAGTTCTATGACATTTTTTATCATGTCTGCATCAAAATATACTCTGTACTAACTGTTGCACCTTGGATTTTACAGGAGCTTTGTTTGCTTTTAGCTCTGAAAAAAGCGATGCTCTCCTCTGAGGACCTCCACTACAGACATTTTAATCTGGTCAATTCCAAAGAAAGAAGAGAGATTTTTGTGTGCATCAGGACTGTAGGACCAGGTCCTTTATATCAAGAGCTAATTTTACTGGATTACACCGCCCTTGTGTGCAGTATATGTGCTGTGCATAAACTATTTAAGTGCAAATTGCCAGAATGTCAGTAAATTACTGTTGGAGCTGCAAAGCATTTACATACCTTAGGCATGAGCAACCAATTGGAACTTCTAATCTTTTAACAAGTTACTGCTCGGTGACATAATAATGAATAAAATGAAGAGTAATGAAGTTGACCATAAAGCTTAGCAAATAAACATAATATACAAATATAACAATTCCTGACTAGCTCAGCACACAAAATCTGCTCCTGGTTTGCTGCCAATTACCATATCTTGTGCCAAAAACACAGTAACATCCTCCAGCCATTGCTTTTGGTGATACTGTTGTTGGTGTTTTTGTAGGTCACTATTCGCTGCCCTCACCATGCCAGGATCCCCCTCATTACAACCTGCTCCCCTGCAGACAGCTTTATCTTTCAGTATTGTTCCAAGTTCTTAGAAGCTTTCTTGTCTCAATACTCCTGTCAAGGCAGTTGTAGAAATCACCCTCAGGATTACTGACAGAAACTTTCATTTGTTTGAAATCTGAACGTATAGCCTGGATTATTGGCACTGACAAGGTCACAGACCACACTCTATCGTTATTCTTGCTTCTTCCAAGACTCCATGATTAAGTCACCTAAAATAAAATTCCACTTCTGTCAAAAGACACAGCAAATCACTCGCAATAGCTGCGAAGATGACTGACCATTCACAGTCCTCTGTGGGTAGGAAAAAAGTATGTCTAGTAAGGTAATATACTTGGAGTATCTTTTCTAATTGTGACTGGCATACCCCAAAGTGATCTCATTTCTATATGTAAAGCAAGGTATCAAATTCCATTTCATTGAAGACAAAGTTGGTTCAGCCATTTGTTATAATCCAGGTAACTAAAAAGGCAGACAGGGATCTACTGAATAAGCAGTAGGATTCTGCATTAGTCCCCTACAACACAATAGCAGAAACAAAGAAGAGCAATAATGGCCACAAGTCACTGTTGAGTGAGAAGTCTTTGAGGCAGAAATCCACTTTCAACTGAATTGATGTCCCTATCAGAAAAAACGACCACCCAAATTCCTTTCTGCTGACAGCCACTGAGGCAGATGGGCTGAGGACATAATAAACATGAACAAGGAGAGGGTTAGAGGCTGTTCCTGCAGGATGGGCTGTGCACCATGGTGGAGCCTTAAGGAAAGCTTGAATTGCTGTTGTCTTTGTGGTCTTTTCTCTGTAAAAAGAGAAAACTGTCTTTTTAAGACATGAATAAGGATTTTAAACAGTATTATATTAAAAGCCTCAGGGACAGTAACTAAAAAGCAAACATTTACCTCTTAATTATTCTTACAATGAAATAGCATGGTAACATGACATTACCACTCCAAGGTAAATATTTACTTGTTAGTATTGGGCTGTGCATAAAAATATACCTACTTTCTCCACCCAAGATGACTTGCATTTTCTATTACCAAGACCAAAACAACCACTCACCCCACAACTCCCAGTTTAGTATGCTGCATACACTTCTTGATCTATACTGAGATGTTTAAACATACAGAGCAACATTTGCTGCTCCAAGCACATGACTCTCAATTCACATATCTTGGATAATGAATGTGTGATGACAAAACCAGAGGAGAAAGTTTCCACTTCCCCTTTCAACCTCCATGTCAAGCCCAAAAGAGCATTACCTGTTAAAAAAACCAGCTGAACAAGAGCTGCATCTTGCCAATACACTATACAACTACAAAGAGGGCTGCTATCTTTTTCCCCATCAGCTTTTACTATTATGTACTTGTCACCTGTCACTTCAGGAATAAACAATATAATGATTAGCCATCATCATAAAGGAGACTAAAAGGAGTAGTGTAAATAAATTCTTTATAATATCTTATGTGTTTGGCAAGACTCTTTGTAGTATTTTAGGCAAGATTTTGAAAATTCAGAAAGCCCGGCCGAATTCTGCTTGGTCTTTCTCCCCATGAACATGAGAAATACTAGGTTTAACTTAAACATTTCTAGGAGAAAGAGAAGTCTGTATCTACATACTTGGGAAAGAAGTAATTTACAAAAAATGTTCCAGCCTTCTCATTTAGCATTTTCTTCACTATTAAATCCATCTTTTGAAAGCAAGTACCAAACATGTGCTGCTGAAAACATCTCTCAACATTCTCAGTGCCTTTGTTTATTCACTTATAAAATGAACATGCTTCTGCTCATCCAGCTGAAAGGAGAGTTGGGATGCTGGGAGACCCACCTGCAGTCTGGCTAAGCAGCGCTTAGCTGATGGACGGAGCCCATCAGCTGGGGAAGGGCAATCTGCACCACCACCATTCCTTACAGAGAGGAGCCTTTGCTTATGCAGGTTTTTTAATGGCATAATTTACAAATATTAATTAAAATTTTATCCATAGCACAGTACTACAAATATTGTGATGTTCTTTGTGCTAAACCAAGAATTTTACCAAGAATTTTTAATTTTGACTAATTTAATCTTTGGGTCAAACAAACCAGACATTGAAGCAAACCAAAAAGATTCATCTTGGTACTCAGATACTGTAGCTTGACCTACTGTGCTCTCATTTTCATATGGCAGGAGCAGTGCAGAAAAGAGAATTTCTGTTCACCAATACCTTGTGAATAAGTATACATGGCAAATGATTGAAGTGATTTAAGATGCCATGGTCAGACTCTCACTCTTCTTTCAGCACCATGTATCTTGCTAAGGCTCCTGCTTGCCTGTTATAAGTATTATCATCATGACAGCAGAGATGGCAAAACATGTGTGAGCATTCCTCATCTGCCACAGGCAGGAATCAGATAAATTCTCTGAAACTTGTTTCGCTTGGCATAGAGACATTTGGAAGAGCTCACGGTTGCTTTCCTATAGTCTAGGCTCTTTGGACATTATGCTCCAACTGGTGTACAGTGACATTTTCTATGCCAGACCTAACTAAAATGGCTGTATCCAAGGTCTTATCTTAAACTCTGCCATCTGTCATCTGAGAAATCCACTTTAGCACAGTGGTGAGTGTCCCCGCTTGTCATGCGGGAGACTGGGGTTCAATTCCCGCCAGGGAGGCAGTGGCACTATTTAAGAGTTGGATTCAATGATCCTTGTGGGTCCCTTCCAACTCAGAATAATCTGTGAATCTACAGGAAGCCAAACTCCTTCAATGTATCAGCAGCAAGACTACATGCCTGCCCTACAACTACCACAAATTCAGGTGGCAATTTGGGAAAACAAACGTTAAGGTCTAACCAGAATGAAATAGTTCAACATGGTTCGGGAATACTGAAAAGCTTAATTTCAGGATTTCCAAGCAAACTAAAACACCTCAGCGTTTCCAAGACAAAATTCTTCAAAGCTTCCGTGTCAGTGAAGAAAAAAAAATGGATATTTCACCTTTCCATCCTGATTTGAAATAAAACTAGAAATAAAAGTTCAGCAGCCATACACTTAGAAGAAAGCAGAAACTGAAGTGATGTAATTCTTGCTTGACAAATATACTTCCAAAGTTAATAATCCCTGCAACCAGGACCACCAGACCATTACTGCCCTACTACTTTCCTAGAATTACTGCCTGCCCTCACGGTAGCCAATCACAAATGTCCTTTGAGTGCTCAAGATTTTAGAATAACTACCAGAAACAAGCAAAAAAGGTGTAAAAGGAAAAACGGAGTTGCCAATCATCAATGTCAAGCAAAGCAGGAGAAACAGAGAGCAATGAATATTTGGTTAAACAACAACACTCTTTTCTCTTTGGGTCACATTAAAAAAAAAGGAAAAAAGAAAACATTAACAAAAAAGAAATTTCATTACTCAGTGTCCCTGACATCAACAAAATTAAACTCTCGGGAAGCATTCTGACGTGAAATTATTTCTCAGATACGATCCTGGCAAACTTATTTCTTCTTCCAATGCCACAAATACTTTTCTTTCCCAGGATCATTGATGTATCACAAATCCCAAATAAAAAACCCAAATCTTTGTATTTTGAAATTTTATCTGGGAGCTAAAAGACTAAAAGTAGTAAACAGTTTGAATGAATTAAAACTCAAGGAATAACAAGAAAAATGGTGGGAAAAGACATTCATTTATAATGTCCTATAATCAAGATATGAAGCTTGGTGCAGAAGAAAGATTTCCCTGAATAAATTCATTGTATTTTTAAACAGACAAATTTCAGAGAACATAGTAGTTAGTAAATATTTAAAACCTTTGTGGTAAAGGCTCAGACCTCAAAATAACAAGGAAATGACAACTGTTTATTTTTCTCCGCATAAAACTGAAAGTTATTGTAAGGTCATTATAATGTAAGCCTGTTTTCTCTTTAAGAAGTAAATAATTACACCACTGATTTGAGTAGATCTGCCAGTAAGTCTACATGTGGTTAAGTCAGATAGACCGATGCTCTAAAATTGGCAGGTTGCTAGCTCCCACAAGCTATTAAGCAACTATGAGGTCTAGGTAACTCACAGCCCTTTTATCGTATGTCTCTCAACAGCAAAAAATAAAAACACCCACATTCAGACTACAGTTGTTGTGCAACCTTTGAACACGGTTCTGCATATTCCATGATAACACAGAAGCAGAATCTGATGCAGCGTTCACTCTCTTTCTGCCATAATATTCAGCTGCAACATCTAAGCTTTCTTCAGAAATGCATTTCTGACTTTTGTGATCTCAAGGAAAATCTTCATAGGCATGAAATGAAAACACCTTGTAATGACAAGACTACGTCCTTGAGTTTGCAAACAGCCTGAAATAATGATGGTGATGTCATTGCAAAGAAGGTTGCATCAAATTAATTGTCATAATCAAAACAATGAACTGCTGGCCTGTTTAACCACTACTGTTAACCACTGCCATGCTAAAGATACTGGAGTTACCATCAGTGCGTTTAATCCACCTCTTTAGGGACCAAAGCCTCAGCTGACACAAGCAGTTGATACATCAAGCTTTGCTGATAAAGTTCTGTAACAAACTATGCAACAAACAGGGAGTTGGGCACCTGTGGTAACCTCTACATAAACTGCACATACCAGTAAACGTCCTATACAATCAATACCTTCAGATATTTAGTTGAGTAAAAACTCTTCATTTAGTGATTTGAATAAATCTGTTTCATCACAGTACTATGGGAACTCAGGGGACACCACTGCAAATTCTAGTCTACCCCATTACAAGACACATGCAGCTTTGCCTGTGGCCAGTTCTCATCATCATTCCCACATCTGGGTTTCCAATGAAGGCAAAGAGAGCTCTGCAGGGGGACAGCAACAGAATATAGGTCACATCACCATTTGTGGCATAATAGTTTACCCATTGTTAGTAAAACAATTTACATTTTCTTCCCCAAAGATAAAAATCAATCTGAGTATGAAGTCGCAATCCAGTTGCAAACAAAACTAGCTAAACCATTTACATCACGGGTCCTGCCTTGGAGCTGAGGGAGGGTTAGATGCCTCAAAGCTCTTTCTCTAATTCTGCAAGCAAATGGAAACAAGAAACCTGTATGTATTATGCTGGTGATATGACTGTCACCACATCAGCCCTGACACACTGAAGCTCCTTCTCCAAGGATTTAATGGAACAAACAAGAGGAAGCTAAGGAAATGACTGACACAGAAATAAGCGGTGCAAGGAATGCAATGGACAAACTTACACGGTGGAACTTCGCTGGGAGAGTGTGCTGGCTGTAGATGGCCAAGTAAGTACCAGGTGCTAAACTGAGCTCCACACAGAAACCTCATCACACAAGCAGATAAAGCAGCTGGACATTTGCAGTATTCCCAAGAGATAACGCTTGTTAAGAGGTTCCCCTCCCAACTGAACTATAGCTTCCCTCCTTTCACGTAACATAAAACAAACAGATGAACAAGCACCCAAATATCATATTTCTCATACTAAAGATTTCCCTCAGCTGTAGCCTAAAGGGAAATGTGCCATATGAAGGGTTGGCAGTAAATCCCAAATTCAAATCTTGATTCTTCATTAGGGTCACCAAATACCTACCTCTGATAGGTCTACATTTTGTGGCACACTCTCATTCCCACTGGTGAAACACAGAGTTCCAGTGACAGCTGATGGTGACCTCTGGTTAGGAATCATAATGCTGAGGAACAGAGAAGCTGTAGGAACTCAACCATTTTTCCTTCTAAAGCACAGAAGAGCATTTTGCCAGGTCAGGGTATGAAAAATGCAGTATTATGTACTGCATGAGTGCTTTTTTAAAAAATGAAGTTTTGCTCTTCCAGTTAATCAATTTATTTATTTTTTTTTCCTTCAGCAATAAGAGTATTAAAAGAATAAAGAAGAGAAAGATGATCAAAAAACTGGAGATGGTATCAAGACCATTTAAAGATCAGCACAGAGAAAGATGAGCCAAGTTTCAGAAAAAGAATAAAATAAGCAAAAGGGGAGTCGCCAGAACAAGCAAAAAAAAATTCCTTTGCCTTGAAGTCCAGTAGAAGTTTGACGCTTTTAATGAAAATGCTCTTTTTCTTCTCTACACTTTTGCTGTAATTCTGCTAAATAGGAAAATTATACATATACTAGTCTTTAAAATTTCAGCTTTCTAGCAATTTGATGACAAAGCATCTGAAAGGATCAGCCTATATGCTTTCTGAATAACCATATGAAACTTCCAATTTTTTTCCTTCTTCCTTTTCCATGCTGTAAATGTGCCATGTAATGACAAATTTGGGCATAAATCCGACAAAAACAGATAAATAAAATCAGTAGAACTACTCACAGTAGTAAAGCTATGCAGATGTCTAAATATTTGCAGGTGTCTTAGATAATAAGCTTTCACAGCAGGAGCAACATATCTGTGATTAGTTCACTAGTACACTTTAGAATTTTTTTAATATATATATTAATAAGGTTAACTGTGGTGTATTTTTGTTTAGCTCATCATAATTAAATGCTGAATAAATTTCCCATATTTTATTTTCTTTGTACATTTTCCGTCATCATACAAATATATATATATGTCTATATGAATAGATATTATACATAGACACAAAGAAATATCTTCATGAAGGTTACATTCAACCAATAATGCGTACTAATCAACAACATGCAACCACTCTTATCCTAAAAAGTGTTTAGTTGCAAAAATGTTAATGAAAACCACAGAAACACTTAGGAAACAGTTTTTTAATCTCATTACCATATCAAGGAGCTCCCTNAAATTCATTTGGATTTATTGCATCACAGTTATGCTTACAATTAAATGCCACAAGGTCCCAGTCAGATTAAACAAATGATTTTTCCTGTAGTCCTTACAGGACTAGTAGTGACAAATCACATGCAAGTAAAATATATCATAATTAATTAGCAGAAGCCCATAGATAACCTCTCCCACAAATCTCCATGGGCAATTTTAATAGGTTTCAATATTTAAGTATAAAAACCCTATGAAATTGCTTAAAAATTCAAAGAATACTTGCACTTATTATAGGTAACGAATATGTCAGTCATATATTTTTTTATTACATAATTATTTCTTTAGGGATGTTAGAAACAAGTAATTATTTTCTTAAGAATGAATTGGCAGCAACTATTTTAAGCATGCCATTGTGAATGAAATATTATCAAATAATTGTTGTATTACTAACAACTGACTTACAGAAAAAGACCCCATGTCCTTATCAAAGCACATAACATCTCACCATTGTAAGAAAATTTAATCTTCTTTACAGAAGCTTCAGTGAGCTAGTAGGAATTACAGGAAGATAACCAGTCTTCGTATGAAATATGAACGCCAGTATGAAGAAAAAGGGCTCAGCTACTTTAGCTTGATTTCCAACAGTATGTGTTAGCTGTTCGTTCCTCTTATATGTGTTAGGGGCAGTAAGAGATGACAGCATTTCAGAGATGCGTCGGCAAAAATCTTGCTTTACAGCAGGAAATATTACGTCAAATCCTATGAACTGTTCATGGTAATCTCTCTGCTTAAGAAACACCAAATTCTACCTAAACTAATTCAAAACAATGTGTTTCCTGAATGGACAGGCTAGAATGTATAAACTTTGCCAAAAAATGTGCCCTTATTTATTTCCAGACCTAAGCTTTCTGATAAGCTTTTCTGATAAGCTTTCAGACTAAGCTTTTTCTGATATTCCTTCAGAAAAACCTCAGTACACCGTATTTTGCCTGCTTTCAGTCTCTTCAAACAACCAGAATGTCCCATTTCTCATTCATTCTGTGCTAATGTTCACTTAGGAGGATATTAAAAAATGCCTGTGCTGGTCCAGGAAGACTGGTCTCCTGACACTGGAAAGGAAGGGACCTAGCTGAGAATAAATGTTTACTGATGGAATTATTGAACTGAATTTAGCCCTGACTTGTCTGCAATGTCAAAAGAATGTCTTCAAGTTAATAAAAACTTGTACAAAACACCCAAGTTTCATGTCTAGATAGCAACTTCAGCCTACAGGAGAGCCACAAACTTGAGCTGGAACTCAAGTTATCTCGTGTTCAGTTATGTATTTTGAGTTACTTAATTGTGGTAGCCAATCTTCAGTAACCACACAATCTCCATGAAAGAATCTCTCAAAAATTACATAATTTCCTTCATTTTGAAGCATCTCGATATTGACTCGTGTTGGGTACAAAAATAGGAACCAGTGTTGGAAAAGAGGTGGGCAATTAAGGATACAACATTTGTTGGGCAGCATCATAATACACTGGCAGTAAGCAGGCTGCAAATGGAATACACAAATCTTATCAGGGTCTCCAAGTCAAAATGTCAGAACAATGAAGAAAAATTAATGTAACTTGGCCTCTAAATAGGAATGAATAAATACACTGAGATTTGCAATATAGCTCATCAAACTACTTGTGAAGAGTGATAAAATTTGATGTTTAAATTATACAGCTATATTTTATGAACACTACTTAGTCTCAAGTCAAGCAGCAATAACAAGATTTTCAACA
>WEKX01011993.1:58770-73519 GCA_013390025.1 Pitta sordida
ATGTACATATATAAATAATATTATATATTATTTAAAATGTAAATAGACCCCATCATTATCAGTCTTTTTTATTTTAAGAGAAAACTTGTGAATTTAAATTTTATAAACACACACTATGAAGCAATACATTAATCGAGTGCATCAACAAAAAAATCTACAACATATGTTTGTTCTGTCTTTGTAAAATAAAATTCTGACAGAAGAAGTTCAGGAGAAGCTAAGACAATTTTTGGTCCTGAATGTAGGAAAGCAGAGCATTACCTCTACCAGGCATTTGTTAATTCAGTAGTGTAACAGATCAGAACTAGAGCTTGTCTATATATCTAAGTTGTGGATGAACAGCATCCATGCCTTTTACTTCATAATATACTTTTGGAACTGACTGTAGCAACAGGAAAACCACAGTCAGTCTTGGCTGAAATAGAAACAGCTCATTTTCATGGGAGAAAACGTACAAGAGTAACCCACAGGCTCAATGCAGAACTGGAAATGTGTACATATCAAATTGCAGTTCAAATCAATTATCTATAAGACACAGCATTAAATTACTTCCAAATTAGCAGAGAACATCCTGAAAAAATCAGCCTAAATGCATCAGTGATGGGTTTGAAGTTCTCAGAGTGCGTACATCTCGGGAGAGATTTGTTTCTGTATTATTTCATTTGGGTGATTTAGATTGAATATGTCAGTTTATTTGGACCTCGTAAACCTTAATCATACAGATGTTGCCTTCTGTTCTGACCAACGTGTTGTACAAGGGAGTAACTTCAATGTTTTGGAAGCTCAGATAAGTGCAGAGCATGCCTGTAAGTTGATGGGTGACTGTGCTCCTCAACTCGGGAAGTTTTCAGGCAGAAGGCAATGCTAAGAAGAGGTAGGTAAGTTGCCAGCTAGTTTCTGCATGACTTGGTGCTAACTTCAAATATTTGAGATGTTTCTGCATTTCTGGGCAGCATCAGGCACTTGAGGAAGGAGCTTTCCACAAAAGGAAAAGCTGCCACAGCACTTTGAACAATGCACCATACCAAAAACCCTCTCTGGCTGAAGCAGTGGAGGCAGCAGTTTCAATCCACAAGGTTTGATGCAAGGTTTTGAGGATTTCTAAGATATGCATTAGTGGAGCAAGCAGAAAAATAAAGTAGTCAGACAGGAGTGGCACTGTCAGACATAGTTTTGTATGTTGAAAATCTTCTCTTTTCACATCTTTGTATCTTTTTTTCTCCAAATGCAATGCAGCTTGTTTTCAGAGGTTCAGTCCAAAGTCTCTAGCTATCTATCAGGTGTTGACCGAATTGCTGCAAGCCCAGGGCCATCAATTCATTTCACGAACTAAAGTAATCAACTTTTAGCCCACTGTGTACTTCTAAAACACTGTAATTACAGAGAAAACTACACCAGTTTAAACCACCCTAGCAGGCCAGAATTGATTGCAACAAAGCAGTAATTAATACAAAATCAGTTTCTCATTTGAGAAGCAGATCATGAAGCCAGCACAATTGAACTGATCACAGTTCACATCCTAAATCATACCATGTGCCTGTACAATACTCAGTACAGTGAAGTCTTCATTACAGTTGCAGCCTTTAGGCACTATACTAATTCAATAACAAAATAATAATAATAACAAGGAACAGAAGTTTTAAAGAAACTTCAGCATGTGCATTTTGCATCCAACTTCCTGCCATTATCCTATTGATAAATGCAATTGTAGGTATCAGAGATATGTTTAATTACATTTTCTCAATCTACCAGTCTTAAACTTCTAATAATGTTGCTTTTGAGCAAAAATTTTAAAAAGAACTAACCTGAAATTTGAGGAAAATAAGGGATAAAAGGGCAAGGAAAAAAAATACACTGGCCATGCACCAACAGAGACCTTTTAAGCATGTCTTATAATTTTGAGTGGATCAAATTCCTGACTTTTTGGGAGTAAACATGTCTCGATGCACTGTGGAAAGTAAAAGTAAATTAAGAACAAAAAAAGAAAAAAAAAGTAACAAATGAAACAGCTTTTTGACAGAGGCTGCACACTGCTGACATGCACAGCACCCTCAGTTGCTACTACGTATATGGATGTGCTCAACACATACCAAAACATACTTGAATCCTACAAGACAGCCAACCCCACAATACTCAAAAAGTCACTTGTTGCCTCCATTGCTGGAAAAAGACAGCAATAGATGCAGAAATGTTTCCTATTTAGTTTTAAATGAGTTCCTAATTCCTAAATTTTTTGCATCTTCGAAGATTAACCCCACCATTTCAAACATGCTTGCATATATACTTTTATAATACATGTACTTATATATGTATATTATATAAATATATATGGATATATTTATAAAGTATATGCATGCCTATATACTTATTTAAAGATGCATCTTAGCATGAATATACTTAACATACTAGAATATCTTCTGTGTGAATTTCCCAGAAAATATTCTTTGCTAGGTAGCACTACCAGAACTATGCTGTATTTTTCCAGGGATATTGTTCTATTCTGACCACAAACTGAAGCACAAACTTTACAAGGAACAACTTCAACAACTTTAGAAATGGCTCCACTCCAGCAGGACACACCCTGGAGTGCATTACAGCACTGCCTTGTAAACTCTTTTATTAATTTCATAATAGATGCTTGGAAATCAGACTTTTTGCAGGTGATAATTAAGTATAAAATGAAGGTAAAACAGATGTGTGGTAAATTCTTGGCAACGGTTCTGTTTAACTGAGTTTTAGCATTGATTTCCACCAGGCCCAGCCCTGCTCCTGCTCTGGATCCCCCTGCAGCGCCCATCGCCAGGGCCCTTCACTGAGCACTTTGCCTCTCTCAACACAGGCTTTAAAGTTTCACTTACCATTACAACATCTCAATGTGGAAGGGTTTAACACTTGATTTGGTTTTGTTCAAGTTAAAATCTACTGCTGCAGTTCATGGTAAAACTTTTTAAAAAGATCCATAAACTTTTTATGCACTTTTCAGCTCAAATACCATCTCATTTTTCTTTGATGACATCAGTGCAGCACTGACTTTCTGCTGCACTTCAAAAAGGGACTAAACTACTAAGAACTTTCAATAGTTTCCTAAAATGAGGCCTACATGCCGGAAGGGGAAAGTAAGTAACATCTCAGCTCTCCTCCCTTCTCACCACCTCTCTGGTGGTCAAAGGAAAATTACAAATAACAGATCTTAAATGGTAGACTAAAAAGAAAATCACAGAAAACCTATAAATCAATAGAGTTTATACACACACAGTGTCCCATTAACACATGTTCCACAAACTGGTGGCCACAAGGTCTGTTTGAAGAGAATAACAGTTTATCCTACAACCCTGATTTCGGTTTGGAATTCTTCGGTTTGGTTGAAATGACTGATCCTGGACTTCACCTGAATCAACTTTGGAAATCCCTGCTCCAGGACACAAAAACTGACCAGCCTGCATTAGTCAGCTTCCTTCTGCCCAGAAAAGGATGGGTTTTATTAACTCCACTCATGTTGGAGAATGAGAGAAGGAAGTGATTGAGGATAAATTCCAGTGAATTGCCAGTGCTGGGGCTGAGACCTCCCCCATTCCCAAGACTTGGGCCACAGGCACAGCTACATCTTCCAGCCACACAGGGAAACACAAAGGCCCTCTGAGCACATGGTATCTTCCAGTAAAATTTTAAGCCATGCTTAATACAGGTGGTTTCCCTTCCCTTTGAAGTAACCCTTACACTGTTGAACTGCCTGGCTTAAAACCATGTTGCCATGAGCCTGACAAGGTTGCAGATGGGATAAATCTGCCCAAGAATGGTATAAGTCACTTTAATTTGTCATACAAGGAAGTGTATAACTAGATGCCATGTCTCTACTAAGGCCTGTCTGGTTTGGCTCAGAAGCAGAACCACAGCCACTTACACAAACCACTAAACCCCTGACCTGTGTGAACCCACAGAGAAGCAGAACAATGTTTGGAGCTTAGATGACGCCTTACCCTGCTGCTCTCTACTGTCCCAGACATGTCACAGACCAGGACCATGGATGGTAAGTAGGATATATTTTCCAGCTTTGGCTATTAAAGGCTGCTACAATTAAAACCATAAATAAAATTAACTTCAGCCTGTACTCTGCATTAAAAATTCCATTGACTAGTAAATTTATAAGGACAAGCATACAAGACCATTCTGATTCCTCTGTTTGTCGTCTGTTTGGGACTGAGACAGAAAATTCTCCACATTGGAGAGCATACCTCCCATCCCAGGATGGGGTCCCACATGGTTCTCACCCACAGGAGCCTGTTTCTCACTGGAGAGGAAAGTTAGAGAATCAGTAAGCTTGTGGGAACATGTCTCCACATTAGCCTCACTCATCCAGTATCAATGTCTGTGAATTACAGAAGCTAAGGGAAAGAACAAAGAGAAACTGCATAAAACCTAGTTATTTTAACAATCTGTTTTGCACAGTAATTAATCAGATCAGACCTCTAAGGGGCTCCAAAGATCCTAAGGTAAACGTAATTCACTCTAATTGAATTAAATACTATTAAGCTAAAAGTTACAATGCCTAGGAAGGATAAAAAATATCCCTATAAAACCTCCCCACAAGGAGAGAAATAGCAGTTATGCCCAACAGCAGAACAAAAGAACATGCATTGCAGAAATTACAAAAATCAGAAAGTGCCACAAAGAAAATATATTTATTTTGATGCCTCAATCTAGCTTTTAGTGTTTTAAAATAAATCATATTACTACGTTCAAAGGTGAACAATACAGTATTTTACTGAACAATTACAGTATGCTGACTGTCAGCATATTTTAGTTCATGCAAAAGTCTGAGGTCAGTTCTAAGGTAAAGACTATACTTTCCACTCTTTTTAAGAGGAACAGAAATGATCCATTTCAGAAAAGGAATTGTTCAGATTCATGTACACAAATGTTGTCACCTTGAAACAATTCAAGGATTTGTTCATGTGAACATGTGTGGCCTATGGATTGCCTGTGAACTGTTTGTCCTAGATACTGTTTTGATTACTTGTAATTCATATTTTTCTCTCTGTAACACCTGATTAATCATCTCCACCTCATGTTATTGTTCTTACTTGCAGACTGGATGAACCCCAAAGAACTTTCATATTCACATGCCTGATACAAATACTCAAATTACATACCTGTGCATGATTATCTGTTACCATTTCTTTCTCTGGAACATTCCCTCCATTAAACACTTACTCTTAGGAACATTCAAAGTGAATAAAAAAGCAACATGGAGAACTAAAAGGCATTCACAGTGTTCTTCTAATAAATGCTTCACAATCTTTTTTTTTGTTAACTAAAAACATCAGTCCAGAGAATAGGTAAACAAAAAATAACTGCAGAACACTACCTAGAATTCAATTACATCAACAGCATTTCTACTATGATACTAAACATCAGAAAAAAAATTCCAAAATGAACAGAAAGTTTTACTGTCAAACGGAAAAAAACAATTTTCCTGGTGAGTTTTCCTTTGAAAAACAAAACAAAACCTAGAAGTTTGCATACTCTCACCCCCCAAATAACAGATGGTAGGTATTATGTACTTCTACTAAAATTATCATTGAACTTATACTCAGAAATACAGGCTCAATGGCTACTTGATTTGTCAGGAGAATGAAAAAAGATAAACAACTCAAAGTGTTCCGAATAAATGGCAATTTAGCAGAAAAACAGTGTTTCCTTGAATGCTCTTTTGGCTATAAGAAATAATGCTGCCACAAAAATCTGGTTTGCATCATCTAAATGCTTGAAAAAAGAACACATAATTTAGGAAAAAAATGATGGCTGCCACTTAACCAAAAAGAGTGCACTAGTGTTAGAAATAGCTTTTCTATGGTATTTTTGTTCATGTTCTGGGTTTTTTCAGCAGTAGAAGTAATTACCGTGGTTTGTGAGGGCAGCGTTTAGTGCTATTACCCTTTAAACACTGTACACAAACACCGAGTCTGACTCCAGGACGGTTGAACGTGGCCACAAGCAGGGCTGTAGCCACATCCTTGCCTTCAACCCGCCAAGGAACCCCAGTGATTTCATGAGAAGCAAAGGCTGCACTTGAGAAAAGGTGCATTGCCTTTGATCCATCTCCTTCTCTGTTGGAAAGAACCATTCTTTTACACCTTATATGATAATTTTATGCACAGTACTTTAACCTAAAAGACATGAGTGGAATGACCCACTTTGGTGTCATAGACTGGATATTCTTTTACTTCCCTTAGAAAATGGAGGCCAGTGCCAAATCTCTTCTATCTGTGCTCTGTGAACTTCGTATTTCAACCTCCAGGAAGATCCTTTACAAATCGGAGAAGCTTCTTTGAAGGAAGCCGGAGATGTATTTCTGAAATGCTGGTAAAAGAGGTACTGATGATGACAGAGGTGGCACAGGCAGACTTGAAGCTTGGGGTGTATCAGGGCAAGGCTTTTACCACTAGTATTTGAGGAATTAGCCTGTACCAGCCTTATCTGTTGCAGCCACCCTTTAGAGTCTATGTTTGAAACAGCTCACAACAGCCAGATGTGAGGCTGGAAAGAGCTCCAGATCCCTCCAGGATTCTGTGGATTCCAGTAATTCCTGGAGTGTGCACACACCATGCTGTCAATCTGCACCAACCTTTCCTCCCCACACCAGCTCAGCACCGTGACCAGCTTCCTCTGCAGCCAGCAGTAGGGCAGGAGAGACTGCAGGGACATTACCCAGTAACACACACACTGCTTCAGCTCCTCTTTAGTGGCACAAAACTCGATTCTAGTTTGACATATAATCTGCAATTAAATGAGATCGCTGTAGACAATCTGTAAATGTTCGGCTGAATTCTGGTTTTACACAACCTTTCTTTGCAGACGTTTTTCTAGGAAGGTGCCTTTGAGACAGGCTCTTTAACTTCCAAGGCTCAGAGGAACTCTGCTGTACCACCCTCCAGACAGCTGAAGGAGCCTGGGAACGGCTTTTACCACCTGAATGACAGGCAGGACACCAGGAATGCAGGGATTTCTGCAGTTTCAGCTTAAAATGAATCACTTCCTACAGAAATTAGTGACAATAGCACGTATATCACATGAATCCTTTACTGTGTTTTTAACCCTTGAAGAGAAAAAAACCCGTTTCTAGCAAGGGCTGTGCACTTCAAACATAAACAAGCAACACCCTGCATGTACCATTAGACCACGGGGATGGCCTATTTATTACCAGTTGGTTTTGCTCTGATTACAAAGCTGGTAGGTATTCCCTTCCTCTTGCAGCATTCCAACAGCTGACTGCAACAAAGTCAATATGCCAGTTTGCATAGTTTATAAAGACCAAATACACTTTATCAACCAGCTGTCTGACACATGACGCGAGGTCACTTTAAAGCTTAGGTGTGGGGTCAGCAAGGATGCAGGTTACACCACGGGACAAGCTTCTAAATTCAAAGAAGAAATATTAGCTTTCAATTCAATGGATTAAGTGCCCTGACACTGGCTTTGCACCAAGGGCGTGTCTGCTAATTGCAAGAAGACTGAGCACCCCACATTCCTCAGGCCAGACAATAGGGAAGTGGCACACCTAATCCCCTTAAATGGGATGCTTGGTGCTGCCTGCAAATCTGTTTATACTGTTTAGTAAATGTGAATTACTATTTGCTGGCATAAACGCCCTGCTGTGCAGACCTTTGTTAATTTAAGGCTACTTCCTTGTTCTCTTAAAGCTGTTAAATGATTCGATCTGGCCCTAATATGTTACAGCTCTGTGTTCACTACTTATCTCTCAAGCCTATTGTTTTCTACAGCATTCTCATAATTGTCTAAGAGGTTCTTCATTGTGACAACGATTTGTTCAATAATTACAGGTTCACATGAAGAAAGACCAATATACTGCGTGGAAAATCAAATATACAGATAGGGGTGGAGGGAGGAGAGATAAGACAATCTCAAATTACTTTAAAAAAAATAGGTTTGGTATAAGAAGTCTGTAAGTGCTTTAGCATTCTCATAATTACAGAAACAGAAAATTAATTAATAGTTATGCATTCTACATGTCTGTTAGGTGTCTGCAGGGATACTGCACCAGGGAAAAGATTAATTTGTGTAGTCTTTGTGTTGTTCTTTGGTTCACGATATGATTGAAAACAATGATATTTAGGATTAAGGAAGTATTGAGTATTCACTACTCTGTGCCCAAGGTATGGAAGATGAGGCCTGTGCTCCAAACAGCTTACAAACAAAATGCACTTACAAAGGAACTACTGTACTAAGAAATTATTCCTGTATGTTGAGTTCCTTTACCTCTAACAAAAAATTTCCATGAACATTACAGCTTCTGTATACCAGGAAAGAAGCCACTGAAGATCTTAGTTAACTTTTCAGACCTTAGTTAAGCCTTCAAATACTTGCAGTTGGCAGGCTTACCAACCAAATGAACACTCAAATCATATACGCATATGCAGATTAATCCAGGGCACAAGTTTATGACCTGCCAGCAGTGGCTTCCTGTGACCTCTCAACTTACCTTCTGACTCCGTTACCATTTTATCACTACCTTGATAGGGAAAATTTGCTGAAGCTAACTGTGATGTTCAGCAAGAAAGAGGCAACTGCTGGCCCCGGTGTACCTCAGTTCTGCAGCTTCAATAAATCAGCACTCATTCAGTATTTCAAAAAGCTTTCCTCTCCCCCTTGCCCTCCTTTGGCCAGTGGAGCAGGCCGAGCTCATCACCAGAAGTCCTCTGTCACTTTAAGAACTGAAACAGGAAAACCTGTACCATTTTTATATTTCTGTTCATTCTTTTCAACCCATTCTAACTCCCTCCCCCTGGGAGTTAGCCCTCCACCAAAAGTTTCTTTCAGTAAAGCACTAGCTCTGTCTATTAAGCTTACCCACCCCTGCTTAGCCTTAACACTGGTTTCTTTGTACTTGCCTGGTGAACTGACCAGCTATACAGCACAATAGCTACAATTACTAAATTACACTCCCTGTCACTGTCTTTTGTATCACACCTCTAACAGGTGTCATTACCATGATAGGCAAATTGTAATAATCCATTCACAGTCCCCCCTCCCTCCCCAGTCTTAATAATAGGGCTGTTTTATTATTATTATTATTTTATTTTACATAATATATGTGTGAATACTGCATAGATCCTGAATGGCTGGTAAATGCACAGGGCTGAAAGATTGAACTGCGTGAACTGCAGATACAAGCAGCAACATTTAGGACAACAAACCTGAATGCTACCACTTCCCTGATACTGTGAATACATGCACATACACTGATACATTAAAATAATAATAGTAATACCAATAAATGTGGTTACAGAAACACATTGGTTTGAAAAAGAGGGATAGGAGGCTTTTCTGAGCTGAGGCTGCTCCCTTGACCTGAACTCACCCAGCTGCGCCATGGCACCGGATGTGATGGGTATGCCAGGACACACTCTTCTGAGACCCCATGTGAAACCCCAGCAGGTGAGGAAAGCATCAGAAAGCATTGCCAAGTTACGAATTCTATTAATACAGCATTTTAAGGAAGGATTTGAGTATAAATTTAGTATAAAAATTTAATATTTATATGATTCACAAAATCAAATGTTTAAGCAAAGTTTAACTAAACCAATAAGAAACTCCTTTACTAAGGCCGATGGAAGCTGTCATAACCTTTGAAAAGTGACAAATACACCGATATGTTGCAGTCTGCTGTTTTCTGGGGCCTCACTCATTACTGTCTTATTCCACTTGTATACCAGCACAAATCTACTGACTTTATTGACTGCAATAAAAGGTCACATAGTAGCAAAATGGGTTCCAAAACCCAACCCAATAATGACGGCACTGACAGCCCTATCAACACAATTTGGGTTTCTTCAATGCAATGCACAGATAGAAATAAACCACACAAAACTTAACTGGCAATGTAATACCTGAAATGAAAAAAAAAATACATTGGATCTCAATACTTAGTTAAGAACACTCTCATCACTTAGCTGAGAATATCCTGTCTTTAACTCACACAGCCAAGTAGTTCTGGATAAACAGAAAGTAATTGAAGAAAGTTCTGATGGATAAAATTGTTTTCCTTTTGTTTGGTTTAAAAATTAAAATCCAGAGGTACGCCCTTTTTAGCTGTGGAGGGTTTTGTAAGAACATAATTGTTGGTCTAGATTGAGAGAAACACAAGAAGAGATGGCCTGAGAAATCTCATTATTATACAGTGTTAGTTTAGATGTTAATAAAGGTAAGACTGATAGTTCTTGTTCTTCTGAAGCATCATATTTTAGAGTTGAAGTAAATTCTGAACAATTCAATAACTAGCAAATGATTTCCATGTGGGGCAGGTAGTAATAACCCAGGCAGAGCTTTTCATACTTTCCCAGTCATGGAATGCAAGTCTGAAGAAAGAAAATTGAAGGAGATGGAAGCCGTGTGATCCAGGACAGGTATCTCATATTTACACATCTATATGTATACAAGTAAAACCATTTTTCTTTTAGATGTCAGAGATTAAGATCCATGGAAAAATACCAAGTTTGTGTTGCAGGCTTATGAAGCAAGGTCCTGGCTGAAATCAGCTGGCCTCTTCTCACCAAGGGCTTTTGATGATAGCAGTAGAGAGACAAAGGAAAATATACATTAATAAAGAGAAAAGCAACTTGACTCTTGATGCACTGCAGCGGGAGAGCTAGAACAAACCTTCTCCAGCCATATTTTCATTAACCTAGTCGCTGTGTGAAACAATCCCTCTGATCAAGGCAACTGTACCTATCTGCCCATTTTTTTACAATCAGACCACCATTCCTGGCCCTGCAACATCCACTGGAATTACTACATCTAAGTGCAGGAATCCCACTACACAGCTGTATTTCTGCTAGAAGTTTGGCATCTCCTTATGCAGCTGTTTCTCAACATGAGAAAAATTAGATGCAAATGATAGGAAATACATTGTGCCCTCCCCCGTCATCCTATTCTTCCACCTTGTACACACCACTTAGAACTAAGTTTCCAAAAAGGACATGCTTCAGGATGCTGCTGCTTTGGAAAACCACCAACCCCTATCACTCACAACATGCAGCACAGATGTCAATCTTTCAGATAGGTGAAAAAAAAATTGGGATTCTGATATTTCTTCTGCCAGGAGGCCACACTGTAACATACTGAGAAAGCAGGTGAGCGACTTTGAAGCACGTAACCTCTAGGCCACTTACAATTTTAAAACTCTGAATATCACCATTAAATCATATTGCAAAAATCTTGCAGGGCTCAGTGCTATTCATAGGCAGGAAAATACGTGACCCCACCTCAGACACAGAGTTGCAGCAATTTGACAGACCCCCATGATTATAGTATGGATTTGCAGCAGAACAAAAAGAGTGGGAAAAGTATAAACAAGGCAAGGGTTTTAACCTCCTTAGTCTACACTAAGGTCTGTAAGGAAGGTGTTCGATGTCACCAGCACAAGAACAAAGTGTTGAAGTGGGGTTATCACTTCATGGTACGAAGTTTTACAGTATACAGAAGGTTCTGCAATACCCGTAATGACACTTCTGTAGATCTCAGCTGTGGGAATTGCATATTTAAGGAAGAAGAAAACAAAAAAATGGGTGCTACGGAGACTCTTGACTCTAACACACTTTCTGCAGTTAGACAAAGAAAGTAAACCAGTGTTGATATGACACACTGTCATAACTTGGCAGACATGAAACATAAAAGCAACACAGAAGCCGCCTCATGTCTTGCATCATCTTTGTGAATCACCTGTGACTCACACTCCCCAATGCCTTACTCCTCCTCTCTGTATTTTAAAAGCTGTGTTGAATAACTGAAGAGTACGGACAAGGGCCACAGAAAAGATGTACAAATTTGGAGCAAAGAACCCCATTGTACAACAAGAGATTGAAGGAAATCAGCTATCATAATAAAACTGAAAAGAAGTTTGGTTTATGGTTCAAAATATTTTAATGGCAGAAGGGTCCACTTGCTAACATAGTCCCTAATCTCTAAGGAATGGAAAAATGAAAATTTTAGGGCTGAAGGTTGAAGCCCCACAAACTCATACTAGAAACAGAATCTCCTACCCCTTTAAATGCAGACTGATTCATCATTGGGATGATTACTAAGGAAAAAAGTGACGTCCCCTCTCTCGATCCCTTCAAACTCATGGTGGATGTTTTTCTGGACAAGGTATCTTCATGCATACAACTTACAGAGTTAAATGCTGAAAGAATTAGGTGAGATTTGCTGTCTTTTATAAAGTAGGTAAGATGATGATTTAATAGACCTCCATATTTAAAATCTATGAATTTGTGAACTGTGTCAATGTCTAATCATTTTCCTCCATCAGGTATGACAACAGGAGAGGGAAATCATATGCACATACCAAAGATACATACATAAAATCTCACAGTGCCATGTAAGACTGTTGGAATTATTTCAAATGCTTTCCATGACAGCAAATACGTAGTTACGTCTCTTGCATCTCTCAGTCCATCACTAGCATTGAAACACACAATTGGGTTTAACACACTCTGTCATTGCTTCTACAAGTTCAACAACCAAGGCTTAGATTTGTCACACTTTTAAATATTCAAGCACTGTGCTGTTTGAATCAAATTATTGGAAGAAGTTAAGTGTGCACAACTATTAGAATATGCAGCCATTTTCCTAACTAAAACAAAACTTGGAAAAATTCCTTCCATGAGCTTTGATGACATGGAGAATAAACATATCATTTTATTGTGACCTTTCCTGTCTACCTTATCTATCATAACACACTACTTAGCATACTGCATGAGACAGATGAAGGTTTTCACATTAAATATGGGCTGTCCAATTTTATCCTAGCCTCCTGATTTATGATGTTAAGTACCTACCTGACATCAGAATTAAATGAGACAATCAATAGTAGAATCTAGTTTTAATGAAAAAAGAAATGATTGAGGAAGACTATTCTTTTATACGGACATACCTGAATATACCCAGCTGTTGTTTCAAACTCAACATGTCTAGAAAAGAGTTCTTTAACTTTCTACTGTCCCCAACTCTCCCAGTTACCTCCTTTCTCTCTTCCCTGGTCCATTGTTCCTTTTGCATTATTTAAGTATAACTTTCCCGTTCTTTTTAACAGACTAGATCTAAAATCTTGTAGATTATTTCCAGGTAACACTGAAATACAGACTCCTTTATCAACTGATATGTTAATCTCCTGTCCAGGCTTTCATCAGTTTTTGCATTGATTATTCAAATAATCTTTTCCCTGGCTTTGATAAAATCATCCTTTTCCTAGCCAGTGGTTTGGGCAACTTATCTCTCTCTTTGCAGTGCTTCCCTTCCCTCTACTTCCTCTCACTTCTGCCCCCCCTCTCCCATTTTCATTCCTTTACCATCTCAAATTTAATTTGCCATTCTTCAAGGCCAGGCCAACTGCAGTTCATCAATTTTTATTCAGTATATCATTCAAACTCTTAGCAAGTATGTATGA
The DNA here is from genome assembly GCA_013390025.1 of Pitta sordida. Lineage (NCBI taxonomy): Eukaryota > Metazoa > Chordata > Aves > Passeriformes > Pittidae > Pitta > Pitta sordida. Next base: position 72,233 of record WEKX01011993.1, read on the forward strand.
CTGGCCAAAGGGACCAGTTTTTCACCAGTCAAATCTGCAAGCAAATATACCTTCTACCTCTGTCTCACTGCCCATCACAGTTGGGAGGATTCTTTTTTTTTTCCCTTAAAATTACCTTCCTATTCCCTTTACACTTACTATTTCTCATCATGAACTTTCTAACTCCCTCTTAAATTCTATTGCTATAAAGTTTGTGAAAAGAAAAAAAAAAAACAGCCCCAGTTTTGTCACATGTAGGCCACTGATGCAGCAAGATCCCTGCCCAAGATGCTGATCATCACTGCTCTTCTTTTCCTTTTCAACCCGTTAATCCTCATCCGTCTTCCCCTGTCTGATTGTTAGGTTTTTGGAATAGCAAGTATTTTTTTCCGTCACATTTGCACAGAAAATAATACAACGCGGTCTTCATCCAAGACGTGGATCTTAGGTATTATGGTCTTCGAAGTTGCAAGGTAATATATAGTAAGAATAATTATAAGGGCAGAGTTCTGCTGGACTGCATTATACACACATACAAGCTGCAGATACTGTACATTTCCTTACCACAGCAGCAATTGCATAAAATAAACCTTGTCCCAAGCCATTGCAACAAATTTATACAATATACTTTGAATATACTAGAAAAAACAAGGAAGAGTTTCTGATTATTTTGTAATTATTTTATATGTACAAGATAGATATACTTCAAACCTAATGACTCTGTCAGTTGCTCTTTATACTGTAATCTCTGCTACATTTTTTAGTGATCACAGACATATATCTCCTCACAAGATTAAATACATACACATTTAAGTGACAGCATATTTTCAGAATACATCATTATATGTTGGTAATAAAAAAACTACATCACCACATATGAACTTATAAATATGCCAGAATAATACCCCTACAGTATCACATTAAAATAAAATTACACTATATTGTTATAGCATTTGAAATTAATACTGAAGAATTTTGAAAATTACCATTTAAAAATGTATTCTGCTTCATAAGAAATGGTCTTACAAGGACCATACAGAATTTGTGTTTCAGGTAAGTTCGATCCTAGATCTGGAAACACAGGAAAGAAAAAACAGCCACAGGACTATAAAACAGGATTTCAAACAAGTAATAATTATTTAAGATCACATGTGCCTTCCACAACACCTATTTTCTGCACAAAGCTTCACTAACAGAATATACAGACAAACACACAGAGAGACCAACAGCCACATGCAAAACCAGTCGTAGTGACAACCTTCAGAAAAAATAGAGACTATACATATATATATATATGTAAATGAAACA
>WEKX01011993.1:80157-95225 GCA_013390025.1 Pitta sordida
CAAAGCAGAGACAAATACCTGCATGTACTTATTGAGTGCATGTACAGCTTCATTTTCAGAGAGAGGGTTACTGAATATACACTAATCTGACCTTAATTCATGCAGTAATTTCCCAGACTGCTACATCATGCTCACTATTGGCATAACCAAACATTTCCCTAGCAGGTTATATTTAACAAATATTTAAAATTATTTCTGCAAGGATTAAACATCCACAAATAATTTTATTTTATTTTATATAAATGAATAATTTGGAGAGAAGAACAGTACCTAAACTGGTGGTGGATCAGAGTATGCCAGTTACAGGAGCACTTAAGCGCCCATTGGCACAGCAAGACTCAAAGACCCAGTAGGTTTCAAAGAAACACTTCTTTTTTTTTTTTTCCTTCTAGAACTCTTTGCTTTCTAGTAAAGCTGCAACCACAATGTTCTCTCTCTTAATGCCACCATAAAAAATCAAAACACTTTAAAACAAATTGATGTCCTCTTTAATATAGTCATCACATCATCACAGTACCCTTGCACCCTGCTTGGTGACAACCAGGGGGATGCACACACACGTCTCTGTCTTGCTTGCTCTCTCTCTCTTTTTTTTTTTTAAGGCATTGAAGCAGGCAACAAAGAAGGAGAGAAAGACTGGGAGAGACACTCAATTGAGATATTGGCACCTTTGATTGACAAGATCTAATCAGCTTATCTCCACACTAATAAAGTTGATGGCCTGTGGAGCTGGTATATGTCCAGCTTCAAGTGAACTTTCAGTAGCCAAAGCCTCAAGGGCCAGGACTAAGGCTGAGCTTATCTAAACTGATTTAAATCAATTCCTAATGGGCTATTTCAATTTGATCAATTTGAAAGGATGGAAACCTGTAACCACTTGACTCAATTGTCTTGATTCGTGCTGGCATCACTAGAGATTTGGTGAGAGACATAAACTATTTATCTACAATGAAACAACAGAGTACAATCCATACAGTTCTGAAATTATTTGACCCTCCTTAAGGTACTGTTCAGTTTATTACAAATTGAGTGTTTTACAGAGCTACTGCTCTTGCACATGCACTCAATAAAACATTTTGAAGAATGCTGTTCCAAAACAAGCAGTGAATGCCACATGGAAAATTCCCTATGCCACAAAAAGGGGCTGAACTTCTTTGTAGTTCTTGAAGAATTTTCTTTGTTTTTCTAAATTAACAAAATCCTTTGTGTGTTTTAAGGGACTGCCTGTCCCACCAAAGGTGCAATGTCAGAATTGAACACTATGAAAAGAATGATTTGAGCATCCATATAGATTTCATTAATTATGAGTAGACTTAATCAATTCACTTCTGAAGTTCTTGAAATTCATTTTGCAAAGCTCAATGCACTTTCAACTATATTCAACAGAATAACACGTTAAGGAAATATATGTGGCTTTATTATATTTTACACTGTGCTGTGAAAAGGGCTTGATGCTTCTCCCAGGGTAAATCATTGCTTTTAAGAACGCAAAAAAATTCACAGTATCAAAGTGCAACTACATAAAATAATTCCTCAATTAAGAACCATTTTATTCCTACAAAATTAATACTTTTAGGAAAACATGGAATTACTATTAACAATCATCTTAAGAGGTGGAACTATATGATTACATGTGCATTATATATTTGCCAAAGCATGAGCAGGGAAACCAGATATCAATGAAGTATTTTTCAGTCAATAGCACACATGAATACCTTAGGAATGTCTTGTGTTTAATAGAGGTAATTTAAGCACTTTCCAAAGGAAGATTTTTTTTGGTATTAATGTTAGATTACAAAAAAACCTAAGCAATATTTTCATTCAGATTGCGGTTTTCAAGTTGTAATTGCTTTATACAAAATCCACTCTAGTGTTATCACTCAATATCATCTTCACTGCTGTACATCTGAAGATAAATTTGCAATAAAACTTAATTGATAGAGCTTATTTTTCACTAATCTCCTAATACAGAAAAATGAAAAAGTACTAACAGTATGTATTATAAGCTATGACCCTCACAGTGCAGGATATTTCTAGTTTATCAAACTAAAATAGATCCATTTCGTGGCATCAAATATTTTATAGACTTTAATAATGTAGAGACTTTTTCCCAAAATAGGAAATAAATGGAAAATTCCCTTAATAAAGCAAAATTTGGAGAGTAAAAGTCATTCACAAAGAGGCTAAGAACATCTCATCTTATAACACTCCTAGCTTGTGCCCCACTGACCATTAGTGCAAAATTTCAAAACATTTCAGTTATGGAAATCAGCAAGTCTGCCATCAGTGACATCGACTAAGAAGTTAAATTCAGTGATTTTCACAACTATAAACTGAACTCTTTCTGATGTGCTGCATAAGATAGATTCTGAACAAGACATTTTAAAAATTAAAACATTGTAGATTACTGTATTTCCTTCTCCTTCAGTAAGATAGACCTGCTACCAGTCCAAAAACCTTCTCATCAGTTACATAAACAGTTCTAGTGATCATAGAAAAATATCAAAAGAGAAAATAAAGCATTAGATGTTCATAGCAGAGGACTGGGATTTTGAATTCATAAGGCTTTTTCTTGAACTACAGTACACCTTAAAGACTGCTTCCAGAGCAGAAAATTCCCCAGGTACCAGCCAGCCATGAAAACATCATGAGAAATATCGTGGGCACCACCTTCTGTAATCCTGAGATCTGGGGTCATGATGAGATCCAGCCGCTGCAGCACCGTGTTCCTGAGCAGACTAGGAAACTTCCATGTAGAAAAGCAAGTGGCCTGCAGAGTCAAGGAGTCCCATTTGGCTCACAATCAACAGTTTGTCTGCCTGCCCTAGATTTTATTCCCAGTTCTACCACAAAAATCCGATAGAATGGACAATCTGATACTTTGAACACCTGGGTGCTGCTCTGTGATCTGTGTAGGCTGAAAAGAGACAAACCTAAACAGTAAAACTGAGATGATCTCTCTACTCCTGTAGTGCAATTATGAACTTTCCATCCTCCCTGAATCTGCCACCTGCCTGAATCACTTTTGTTTTGGCCTCTTGCAGAAGAATTCAAGCTCCTTGGTTACTCAAAGATGACTCAAAACAACACAGAGAATCAATGAAATTCCTGTTACTACTTGGGATGTCTATACAGGCTTATAGATACCACAGCTCCTGACCATTCAGGACTTGTGTAAGACAGAAAAGATACTGCACAATTATCACAAACATCTTTCCAGATCTGCACAGGCCTCATTTATCTGAACCGTGGAGTTGAATCCAGCTTGGTGCCACCTTTTTTTTTTTCCCCCTTTAATTAATGTCATGGTTTGGTCTGTCTACCTACAGAAAGAGTATAATATCATTGACTCTGGATAACATGGATGCACAAATGAAGCCCAAGATATTGAAGGACAAAACCACACAGCCAACAAACTGGCAAAAAACTTGCTGCAACCTCAGTTACAAAAACGAAAGTATTGTCTTACTTTTGCATTTGAATATGTCTCACGCTGTCTTTTAATGACAGAAAAGTTTTCTAAACATAGCAATCAGTTTGCCAATATCATTGCAGATGTATCAGACAGAATTAGCGACTGTAAAAAGCTGAGATTTGTACTTTGTCTTCTGTTAACGAAGACACTTCTCTCCACACCACATAAAAATCAGCTTTAGGATTTTTTGGCAGTCAGACCATAACAAGGCCATAGTAATATTAAATCATGGTTGAGGTTTTTAAGTTTAAATATCAAAGTGTTATATATGCAGAAGAACTATTGTGACATTTGAATTTCACCAATAGGCATTTTTTAGGCATTTCAAACTCTGCAAAATCTGACATTTCAGTGTTTATACACAAAACCTACTGTGATACAAAACAACACTTCTCCACCAATACTTTGCCATTTAAAACTTTCTTTGTTATATAGTCACCTAGGAACATTTCAGCCTGCTGCAGAACAGATTCTTGCCTAGAAATCTGCCATCCTTATATAAACAGGGAAAATCTGCTGTATATTAATTATTTTTTTTTTATAGTGATAACTTTCAGTCTCCTTTTTTCCAGCACTCAGGTTTTCATCCCTCTCATCATTCATGTAGAAATGTTTTCTAGCAGATAAAACAGAGTACTTTCATGCAATGTTTTGATGAAGTGCACCAGAGAAAATGAAACAAAATGAACTGGACTACCCAAAAAAGAAAAACAACACAGGTGAAATACAACTGTTCAGTGATTTGTTTTCATGAGATATGGGAAATAACATGTATTGCTTAACAATTATTCCATAATGTCTAATGTCTGTCTCCCCAACCTTCTAACAGCTGGGCTTGAAATGTTTTGACATGATGATCTCTAGGTGATAATACTGAAGACATTAAAATATAGATATAAATAGGAGATAATGAAGAACAAAATGTGTACCATTTTCTTGCAGTCATAGTTTGCAAATTAACAAGCTGCTATTGATTTTTCTTGGGGGACAATAACAGCATTTATTGATCTGGGAAGTTAATACTCACTGAGGTCAATATTATATCTCAGGGGTCAACAAATCTGGATTCTGACTTGTATTTCCTGTCCATATATAAATATTATACAGGCAAAATGGGCAAATTTCATGTTTGGAGATAAGAAAGTACTGCATTTGACATGATTCAAACTCCCCCAAACGTTAAAAGTTAAGAGCAGACTCTATCTGGATCATTTTGAAAGTTCTCAGACACTGAAACCCTTCTAATCTAGAATGGTCATCCATTGTGCTATTTCCTCACATCAAAAATGAAGCCCTTCTAGATGCCACTCAACATCAAGTGGACATTAACACATTTTACCAAATTAAAACAAAACTCACAAAAAAGAAGTAGCTGAATAACAGTTATGGACTTTTTGATCTTGCTTATACCTCATTCTTCTCAACATGATCTCAAGGAAAATCAAGAGAAACTTCCCTGCTGCCTTCAACCAGCTCTGGATTGAGTCCTTGTAAAATCACACAAAGTTTTTTTCTAATTTGTAGTTTGTTACTCAAGCATTAACATGTCTAAAGAAACATTAGAAGTGAGCAATTGGTCTCCTGACAATTTACACAGACAAATATCAACACAGCTGTAGCATACTCTTAGAAAAATACTGGGAATTCCAGGAATGCCAAGCCCATACAGGTACGTATTTTTTCAGCTAGGTAGTCCCTTACAACAAATTGTCAACAGCATAACATCTCAAAAATTGGATGTTACATATTAGATTTGTATTTGTGTGAAGAGATGCTATTAAACTTACTGCACATCAGGGCACAGTGTGCAGGTGACTGGCAAGCATTTAAATGGGCTGACCAGGACACTACAAAACTTTAATAATGTTCAGCACATTTGCAGAACTTTACGATTCAGGAATTTTTTATCATTATGCAAAGCGGAAAATGCTGTTTTATGCATGAAGAAGCTGTAACAGAAAAACTGATAGTCCAAAACTTGTACAGAACTAAAACTCTCAATACTGTGACTCCAGAGCTGTATTGTAGGTATGAGTGAAAACATGGTCATCTGGTTTTTGGCAACAGGACTTATCTTTGAGTATTTGAGCAAGAAAAGATTCAGTACAACAGGAGACAATATAAAGCTATTCCCAGTGTTAATTCAATATTTTACCTTCCTGTATCAAAATTTTGCTTCAAATTTCATAAATTTACATGGCAGAAATTTGAAACAGTCATTTCTTACCAAACCATAAAATTCCCTGGTAAAATGTATATGTAATGGTGCAATTATGCTATGAAGAGCATTGTAGATGAGTAAAAATTCTTGTTAAGAATGGTCTAAGTTATTTAAATATTTTAAGAAACACGATTATGCAAATAACTATCTTTGTATCTAACAGGAAAGTGGAGTAAAACAGTAAGTATTGTTCTTCACAAACAGAAATACATGATTGAGTTAATTTAGAAGTAAAATCCTGCAATTAAATAACTGTAGTCAATCTCACTTTGAACCACTAGTGAAAATTCTTTTCTTAAACACTCACTCTGTTTGCATAGCTGCTAAAATTTGGCAATTTCCACCAAAGAAAAACCTTTCAAACTCACTGTCGTCCTCTCTGGGTAGTCAGGAGAATGTCATACCTCCATGTGCTTTATTTACAGGCTACATCGGTTTTGGCATATTCTTATTTGTTAAGTGACTTATTTTAATTTTGAATTTAACAAAACATTCCTAGAAAAAGGAAATCGTAAACATTATTTTGTTGTTTTAGCACCGGAATAAAATAACTAAAATAATGTTGGCAACATGTGGAGAACAGTAAGGTTTATTGCAGCATATTTTACACATTATTAATTTATTCCGCAAATTTAATGTAATTTCCATTTCTGTGTCCAATTTTTAAAAATTATTTATAATTTTTTCCCCAAAGATTAAATTAATAATGAATTTTGTTATAAATATGGCAAATACTTAATCTAGTTCATGACATATTTATAAAGCTTATGCTGGCACTAGAATACTTGTTGTGTAGAACATTTTATGATGTATGAAATAAAAACCTCTCCACTTGACTCATTAGCATTTGAGCAATACTCTGACTCACCATTTCAAACTCATTTAAGAAAATATCATTGTTTCTAGACTGAATTTGAAATATATCCTCGCCATAAAATTGGAAGCAGTTAATTAAAAAAAAATTATGAAAAAAAAAGTGTGGTTTCTATGTTTCATTCTTAATGGATTTGTACTTCATAATTTACTACTGAAAAATAGGGCACTAAAATAGAAAAATCAGTGACATACAGAGTAAAGATAATAGTCTTCACAAAATTTCTCAAGATGGCATTCCAGCCAATTATTGCAGTAGTCAAGTGCCAAAACATTCAACACATGGAAATCTTAAAAGCACTCAGTTATAAAAATCAGGTTAATTCTATCAGGACACATGTAATGAAAACTCAGACTAAACTAACCCTGTTCATCCAAATGTTTTGCATGTTGGCTCTCTAGATCCTACAAGAGAGCTAAACAGGAATCAAATCCCCAAACACACAAACTCTTAAAAATCTTCACATTTATAGAGTCACATACATCACAAAATATGGAAAAAATTCATCACAGTAGAGACCAGCCAAGCTGATGTAAGAGATTACCTTTGCACCAATGTCCATCATTGCACGATACACAATGTAAATCGGCAGGTTTATCTCACAAAAATGCAAACAACAACTAGCTACTCATGATCCCTAGATTTGGAGACAATTACACTGAGCTTCACCTCCTTCATGGAAGTCAGTTCTTGTCTTGTAAGCTTTTCACTAAGCAAAAGAGACAACCTCAACCTGGTGGCCAGCAACAGGTCCTTTAAGAATGGCCTGAAGTTCTGTCAGGGGAGGTTTAGGTTGGATATTAGGAAAAGGTTCTTCACCCAGAGGATGGTTGGGCACTGGAACAGGCTCCCCAGGGCAGTGATCACAGCAACGAGGTTGACAGAGCTCAAGGAGCACTTGGACAACACTCTCAGACACATGGTGTGACTCCTGAGGTTGTTCTGCGCAGGGCCAGCAGCTGGACTCGATCCCGATGAATCCCTTCCAACTCGGGATATTCTGTGGTTCTATTATTCTTCCCCTGCCCACACATGAACCTATGTGCACACACACTTGCAATTAAATATGTAAATATTTGTGCTTTTACAATAGCTGGGCACGTTTATAACCATGAACACTTATTGCGTTTGTTAGGATTAGGCCAAAATTATAAAATTTCATATCAAAATTTACATTTAAATTTCTGGAGCTAGTGAAATATGATGAGGTACATAGCAAATGGCAGAAAAACAACCACAATGTGACAGAGAGCTGATACTGGGAATTAGGAGCAAGGAAAGAAAACAAAAAGGCATTCTTGAGCCAAGAAAAGACAGAGAGAAACAAGAATGGACAGGCGTGCATAAGTGGCCTATGATAGAGTGCTGTAAAATTGTGAAATTGTAATTTTCAAGCCATGAACAACAATTTAGTGGGTCTGCAGTTCTTTACAACAGCTAGTCAATAACTAGCCGTAGTTTCTCAAAACAAGACTGTAACAACTCAAAGAAAATCAGAGTGCTTGTTCAGAAAGATGACTGGTACTGCAGATCAGCAGTTGAACTCATTGTAACATGAAATCAAGACAGTCAGTGAATTTTTGAATGAATACATTTACCTAGTAATCAAGTGAAACTCCTATTCTGGGTTATCAGGCCAAAATAAGAACTATTGTTCAAAAGCAAGACAGTAGAAACAAAATCCAACTGAAAAATGATAAAGTTTTGATTAAAAAATAGAGACGTGGATGGCCAGCATTGCTTGCAAAAATCAGAGGTTAAGTCTTTACCTGACACACATTACACAATCAGACATTTCAAACAGTAACTGGACTAAGTTTCCATAATGTTCAGTACTTCTCAAACCTGCATACTTGCTCATGCAACACTTAAGACATTTTTTTGGACCATAAATATCAGTAATTACAGGAGAAAAGATATTCTATAAGCAGTGTAACAAAATCATTATAATGAAATGGTATGGTACAACTTGAACCATATGAAAAGGTGTTCTTTGATCCTTCCTTACTGAGATGAAAATGATGTTTTTCAATTCTATGTTTGTATGTCTCATTTCAGGACGGAGGCTGCCTCCATACTTCTGCAAAAACAAACAAACAAACTACTTCAACCCTCCCCCAGGAAAAAGAAAAGAAAATAAGAAATAAATGGAAAAAACCGGAAAGTTTCAAACAGGAAATATTAAAAAAAAAAAAATCCCAAAACACAGGTGAGCTTTGTCAAGTCTAAGCTCATCAACTTTTCTTCTTGATGTAAGTTGTAATATAAAAAGTTTTTGCCAAGCAAGACCTCATGCTGTGGAAATTCAGCCATGCCCATGTAGTAAAAAATCTGTTAAAAACTATTGAAAATTGTTTACTTAAACATCCAAAATAATAACTTACCAAAGTCTGCTTTTTTAATGAAAGAGACATATTATGTTCTGTGAAGAATGAAATCACCAAATGAAATCATTAAATTAGCAGCATATTAATGTATTTGAAGGTCAAAAAGTGGACTTGTAATTCCATTCAGCTGTGCTCTTTCGAAAGTTGCAACAGACTGACTGTCATTGCCAAGTCAGTATCACTCGGAATCAATTCCTTTCACTTGGTAAAAGTTCAAAAGACGTGGTTGTGGTGTAGGATGTGAGGAAGAGAAGAAATCATGAGTACATGGGAAGCATGTTTAGGGACAATATATAAGGATTTGGATTCTACCCATTAAAGATTCAGCAGCAGTTCCCAATTATCTGAAACTTTTGGGACAAGTTCTCTACAACTCATTTTCCTCAAAGAGAACATGAGGGATCAAGAGAGCTTCTCAGGCCTACACAAGTTGAACATTAACTTGTTATAGGCATGACTTCACATCTTTTATCCACCTGTTGCAAGGGGTTACCTAGCCAACCTACATCAGATAAAATCCTGACATCTCTTGGAGACACGTAAGCACAGGGGCTGAGGTGTTGTGTAGATATAATATTACCTACAGGTATTCTACGAAGAATGCGAAGTATTTGTGAAAACATATACAGACTTCAGCTTGTATGATTATTTGTTCAGAATATACAAGGGAAGTACTTAAACATAAAGTTTCTGATATCTGAAACAAAATATCTCCATCATCCTAGCATAGAATGAAAATCCACAATACTACATTTCTTTTACGTATAATAAAGCAACTTTAAGAAGTTATTGCAGTATTTTGTTCATCCAAAAATCAGTCTTAAACAAACTTACTTTAAGTGGATGTGAGTTCCTAACAAGTCAAGTTGTCCCATGATGTGTGACACAATAATGAATTCCTGCACATGCAAAGTAACATGGGACTTCTTCCAGAAAACAGGACAAAACGGTCAGTTTTGAATTACTATTTTCCCTTACTGAACAGATTTGACATTCCTTATTTTGTTGCATTAATGGTATAATCCCAAACCTACTGAGGTGAAAGATAAGCCCTCATTTTATTGGAAATCCAGTCGAAAGATGCTGAGTACCCAAAAGATAATCTTTTAACAGAAATGGTTTTACAACTCCACAGAATAAGGTTTTCCTCATCTCTTTGAAAAAAAGTAGTTAGAAAGGGTTTGGGGTACCCTGAAGGAGGGCAATACTTAAAGAATGAAAATTCAGGATTTCCCTACTTGTAAATATATGAAAAATATAGTAAAAAAAAAAAATCTATATTCTGCATTTGAAACAACACACGTAAATGCAGAGAGCCACAGACTCTGAACACCCCTAGACAATATTGGGTGGATTACTGGGTAAACTTTTGATGACTACAAAGGTGCAAGGCCCATACTGCTGCTGAATCCAATCTTTACGAGGACACACACAGCTAAGGAAAAGTGGGATGCTGACAGAATTTGAATTAATATGCACAGAAGTATCTGAATACAGAGAGAATATAAAAGCTAGAATTGGGAAGGTCAGAGCTGGGAAGACTGGTAAGATGGAGGGAAGGAGAATGAGAGGACAAGGAAGGGGGAGATAGGAAGCCGCAGGGAGCAGCTCAGTGACTGGACAAGCAAGGAATCAGCAAGTAATATTCAATCTGAAGGTGTAAAAAGCCCTTTGCTGGTAGCAACAACTGCATGGTAAGACACTAAGAATTAGAAACTGAGTAGTTTGGTCTCTCCGTACCCTCAACACTGTTTATGACAGTTCGTTCCAAGGCAGCAGCACTACCGAAACATGATTCTCCCCCATGACCATGCAGCCGGGATACTCCTGAGGCCTGACATTCCCAGGAACAAAAATCTCTCCCTATTTCTTCCTCCTCACCACTTTAAAGCCCAGACTATGAAGAAGGGCAGAGGGCTTAGAGATGTAGGAATGCAATATGCCACTTCAAAATGAATTTCTGAAACAATAAACAGATTTTAATAGAAATCAGCCAGAAAAGAAAAAAATTATATATGAAACATGAAATACTTTTGCTAGCAGAAGAAACAGGGATCATGAAAAAGCTCTCTCTGATGGTGACTGGAAACTGCATAAAAACTCATTTCACTGTAGCAACTTTGGATTAAGATTTCAGTAGAAAGTTGTTCTGGCATATCAAAGAAACACCTGAGGAGGAGATATTGGTATATGCTCCAGAACTCAGAAGCCCTCTTTCTCTAATGAAAGGTTTTACATACAGTATTCACATATATATGTATGAATAATTCATTAGAGATGAAATAGGTAGATGTTAAGTGTAAATATCTAGGACAGGAATAGCCTTCTTTTTAGTTAAAGCAAGGGACACTAGAAGCAAGGTCCTGATTTTCAAAACTTGGTTTCCATTTCCATACTCTTAGTTATTTGGAGCTCAAATGTAATTACAATATGCATTCACTGTCGACAGAACAGGAGCATGAAGGCCCAAGTGATACTAAGAAATGCAAGCAAATTAGTAAGCATACAAAATTACCACACAGAAGAAACAACATCCTTTCCACTAGTTTAATGTAGCCCTATATGTATGAACATTAGGGTTTGTTATTTTCATCAACATTAACATTGGGTGTTAAGAGCCATTTTTAAATTTTATGTAAGTGGAACAAACACTTTTAAGTTTGATTGTACCTGAAAAGTCAAACTCCAGCTCTTGCAACCATAATGGAATGGAAACAGTCTAGTGGATATATTTAATTTTTATGCTTTCACATATTCTATAGCAGCTCTGTTGTGCATCACACTTCTGATGCTTGACCAGCACAACCATCCCATGAAATATGGAGGAGAAGGTACTTCAGGACAGTTACTTGGGGTTCGGTTGTTCCACCAGTAAAGGAGTCAGAAATCCAAATCTGTGACATGCTGCTGTGGACAATGTGATAGTACCTCAAATTCCATTACTGGCATCTGGCAAGACACATCCTGGAGTTTTTTTAAAAAAGTTTCCTTTTCATGTCATTGAACTTGAAAACTCCTGCCTTCAGGAGCTTCTTATATACATTTATTGACATACTTTCACTGATACGTTCTGTATGTTCACTGTACTTGCACTCCATTCTGCATCCAGATAAGACAAAAACTACCACCGTTTCATAAACAAGCAAACATACATCTTTGTCTAAAAAGATTCCTATTTGCTTTCCAAAAAGTAGGGTGCCAATACTTTGAGGTGGATCAGACCACCAACCTGTAGCCTACCACTACAAGACATTATATATTTACACCTCGGTACAGTAAAGGAGCTTCAACTGTAGTTCATTACAACAGGTGAAAGTCATTGAAATTTGCTGGCATCCCTCAGGAACAGCAATTGTTTATGTCACACAAAAGTGGGAAATAAGCTGTTGTCCTTCTTGTTGAGAGGTATTTCTCCTTTAACTGTTTCAGAGTTACATATTCCTGTGATTCCCAAAGAGTAAGGAAGATTGGGAAAAAACCAAAACCAAAACCCCATTTTAAGCAACCTCACGTCAAGATTCAGAATGATTTTCTATTAATGGAAGACTTTTCTTCCTTCGATTTATTTACTTTAAAACACTAAGTTTACATGCTACAAAAGAGGTATAAAAACGTAAGTCTAGACAAAATTTTAAGATTCAGTGCAAAGAATAGATCTATTATCCACAAACTAGAAGAACTAGTAGAACCTGTTCTAGTAGAACAGGATTTCAGAGAGATTCAGAGCCACAGTATTTATAGTCAATAATCATCACTCATAGTGGCAAGTTCTATACTTCTCAATTTATATGTACTGGAAGTTATAGAAACAGCTAAGCAAAAAAAGTAAATACCTGCAAAATAGTTTTGCCATTAAATCCTGGACAGCATTCAATGGTTGGATTTCTCTTTTACAATGTCATGAAACAAGGTGAAGCCTACATTATACAAACATCAGGATGGGGGTTTTTCCCCCTAGAAAGTATCTGGCATTTGAGAAGAACTCAGTGAAAGCAGTTCAACTGCAATGTTCAATGGTCCTCTGCAATGAGACGTGCTCATCTTGACGGTTATACACTCCCATGCCAATTTTCTATCTGAAGATGAACGAAGTATTTTGAACTAATCCTCATTCAAAATACTCCTGCATAGGCAAACATAGCTAAGACTTGACAAAGAACCTTACTATGCTACATTCTGCACACAAAATCAGGAATTTCTAGAATTCATTTGATGCTGAGAAAACCCAAACAAAGGGAATGGAATTAGGAAATCTCCCTCTCCAAAGTGGGAAGAATTTTGTGATTCATCAGGATTCATTCAATAAACTTTCCTTTTGACTGAAAACAGTAATTTTCATATATTCTTTCTCATATTCTAAGGCTATATGGTCAGATTAAATGGCCTGAAATTAAGAATACTGAGTCCTAGAATTTTATAGTAATGAGCAATGTTGGAAATACGTACCTACTTACTCTATGTCCTGTTTTCACCATAAAATTCAGGCAATTTAAAAGCAAATGCTCTGATAGACTCGCTGGTGTACCAATCAGCTTCTCAATGCCTGTTTAATTTGCAATATACCCCTACAAATACTTAGAATAACATCATCCTGCTAATATAGTAGGCCCTGAGTATTGCAGAACTGGTTGTCTGATACTACAGCTTTGCTTAGTCCACCAGGAGGTTTCTGCATAGATTTAAGCATCCCCAGTACCAGCAAATGACAGCATGCAAACCATGAAAGCCTGACAGTCAGTGTTGGTTTGTGTCTTAGAGATGGTGACATAAGTGGCATCCTGTTCAGACACCACTGAAGCCCATGAATCAATGACATGGCTCAAAGGAGTAAGTCAGACCTTCCAACAGATCTCAGCTTGTATGAACAACTGTACATAAGATGAAAGGGCTTATCAATTTAGAGATGCAAACAGGAAAAAAGCTCCCCATTTATCATGGTAAGTTTCAGGAATGGTAATGTGAAACTGAATAAAATTAGTTATGTGATGTCAGATTAATCCTTAGATGATCACAGGGGCAGGTTAAAATAGTATATGTATTTTTGCTGATTAAGGTAATAAAAAAGACTCAAATGTGACTTATTCCAGAGGTGAAAATCATCCAGCTTCATATGCAACATCATGACTAATTTGGGCTCTTTTAGTATTTGACCATTCCCACTGTAAAAAATTTTCACATGTTCTGACAGAATTTCAGTTTTTAATTTGTGTCCATTGCCTCCTGCAATGGACAGTACTGAGAGGGCATTACCGAGAGGAGTCTGGCTCCCTTTTCTCCATTCTAACCCATCACCTATTTATATACATTGATAAAGTCCCCCTAAGCCTTCCCTTCTCCAGATTGAACGCTTTCTGCTTTCTCAACCTCTCCTCACGAAAGATGATCCAGCCCCTGATTCTCCTTACAGCCCTTTGCTGGACTCACGCCACTAAGTCAATGTCTTTTTTGTACATGAGGGCCCAGATCTACAAAGAGCACTCCAGAAGTTGCCTCAACAGTGCTGTGTACAGAAGCTCTTTATGCAACAAAAGTAATAATCAAGTGAAGACATGGTCTGACAAGTCAACTCAAAGATTAATTGAAAAGGTTTTATTTTATCATGACACCTCTACACAGAATGATCATGCAGTACTTCCAAAAGTAAGTTCTTACGTTGCACTGAATTAATCTAAATTCATTCATACCTAGAATCATTGTGATCCACGCCAGGATTAATATAATTATATAATCACTTTCCATAAGAATCTTGCAAAAAATCTACATTACAATGAAGAAAATATTTCCAAAGTAATCATCTCCAAATTATCTAATATTAAGAAGTCATGTAGTATCACTGTACTGATAGTCTTCACAGAGTTTAGGGAACAAGAATTTGACATACAAACATCTATGTATCTATATAGCACTGCATAAGATGAAAAGTAAAGATGAACACAAAGATGGGGTGATTTCGTGTGACTCTACGGAATCCAACGCAGTTTCACCTGGTTTTGATACTGAAAGACACCGTTTCCATATAAATATACATTTGCACTCCAACTACATTTCTCAGAAATCACCATGGAGATATGCAACCGAAGTTAACATGATCATCATCTCCATAAAACAAAT
>WEKX01011994.1:0-13114 GCA_013390025.1 Pitta sordida
TCTGTGAACTAAGCATACCATAAAAATCAAGTTACTAAATTGCCCACTTATGGGAAAAAGACTTATATGTATATGTGTTTCCACAGTAATCTATCTTTTGCTCTCATTTAAGTTACATGAGTAATATTATGCTTACAGGAGTGTGAAAGAAAAAATGAGTGGTAATACACCATTGTCATAATGTAATATTTGCATTATGTCTCTATTTAAATTTTATATCCTGTGATCAAAAAATGTAACTGTACAAACATATATAAACTATGAATCAAAGAATCACAGAAAGGGTAAGGTTGTATAGTATCACTGGAGGTCATCTAGTCCAATTTCCCTGCTCGAGCAGGGATCCCAGAAAACAAAATATTATTAGTCCCTATTCATTTGTGGAAATTGAAAGAAAGAAGGAGTAACTCAAAACTTTCATTATCAATCTATTCTGATTTATAAGTTTAAGCATAAATTGATCGTCCACATCCCTCATAAAGTGTGCTGGATCTCCAGTTCTGTTTCACCTCCCATAAACTGAAGCATAATAGGAGTAAATACCATTAACTTCCACCAACTCAAAGAAAGGTAGTATTAGGCGTGACCATGTATCATGACCAATACTTTGCAGACAGCTCTAGAGACTGAGGAAGAAGCTGAGTATCTTGATTCCCAGTGGATTGGTGGACAGGAGACAGGTTCCTATTCCCACATTTGAGTGTACATGGGCATTGTTCAAGTAGCTGCCTGAGAAAGAGGGAAATATCTAATAAATCTGTGCACCTACATGTCCAGATGGTCAGAGTAATTAGGTAGGTTGTAAGCCTTTATGGGACAGATGAGTTTCAGGATGTTAAAGACTAGGTAAGGATAAAAACATTAAGCCTGGGTGTAGGTGGAGTGTATCTGGTGCTTAGAAACAAAACAAATGAATACAATCATTGAATGGAAACATAAAATGTTTTCAGAACATGTGCTCACCAAAGGGAAAATTTCCGTGGCAACCTAAGCAATGGTCCGGTGATATTCATCAACACTGGCTCTGTTTCACATGCTATATTGTATTTTTTGAATTAACAAAGTAGGAAAAGTGGGTCACAGAGTGAAACATTTGCACTGAAAGAAAATGTCATGTAAGTAATGCGACATTATTTGCTATAGTCTGAGGTCAGCATGCATTTTGCTGAAACAGCTCGGACTGTTTCATAACTGCTCTTTTACCTGTCATATTTCTATTTTACAATGATATCAATGTAAAAAATTGATATAATAATGATTCTTGAACAACTTTTTTACCTCTAAGCATCATATACCTGTCCAAGGTTTCTACTTAAGGGATTTTAATTATTCTACAGAATTAATGAAGATCTAAGTTATCTTATTCAGTGAAAGTTCAATGGCACTTGTAAAGCATATCCTGGCAACAACAATTTAAAAATTTCAAGTAGTGCAAAATCAGCTTCCATCTGTTAGGATAGATAAAGTAACAGTTAATACATTGAAAAGATTAAGTGATCATATTGGCCAATATTCAGTAATTACAAGAACTTGAATAAAAGGAAAGAAAGCACCATAAAATGAATGCGTCCTCCTTGGCTAAGGAATATTTTTCCAGATTAGTTAATGTTGAAAGGGAAGATATAATCTAAGGAGTCATCTATCTTTAAGGTTGCTAGTGTCTATTTTGCCAGAAGACAGTTTTCATCATAAAAATATATAATTTTAATTTTAAATAAACACAAGCTAGGAAGTAAACTGACTACAATATTGAATGGCTGTACTGATTAAAAGCTAGCATTCCGAATTACATTTCTGTGTACAGGGAATATGAAATGGAAGTTCCCACACTAATTCTAATACAGAACTCTTGGATCAGAATTTTAGCCATGTGGTAACCCTCCATCACTGTAACAAGATAAAAATAGGTTAGCCCTGTATGGAACAAAACTAAAAAAAAGCATAACCAAGTCTCTAGTAGTTTCCCCAGCTACAAGAAAATTAAAAAGACCCTGTGAGACCAGAAATTGTATATAAAATGTTAAAAAGACTAAAACAGAGAGGACAAAAATATAGGCTGATATCTCGTAAATAGGAGTGTCTTCTACTCAGTGAAGGACGCTATAGCTTTATGGTAACAAGGCATTTTTGCATTCTACTTTTTGTTAATGATATTAATACATCATTAGATATCAATAGATTAATTAATAGTTATTAGTAGATCCCCTATTCGAACATTGATGTTGCTTAGGGATATTGCCTATCTCTCTCACTGATAGGAGCTATAAACACATAGTGTGATTATTAGTGTAATGATGAGCCAGAAGAATATGTATTTATATGGAGGCATTATAATATTTTGCATACTATTCCTTTAAGGATAATTTGAATGAAAGGTTTTGAGAACTTAGAAGTGAGATGCATACATTAAAGAAGTGTAGGATAAGACAAATGGTCAATTATTTGAACCACAATGCTATAATGGTTGGACATGAGAAAGTCTTCATTCTTACTTAGAAAGGAATTGAAATAAAAACTTGATGACACTTTAGGGAAAAGATGCTTTTAATCCAACACAATGTAAGTCATATGCTTTATGAAGTACTAGTTAAAAAGCAGTATTAAGTGTGGATACCATGGAGAATATCTCACTTGCCAGATTTATTACTATTCCCACGTGAAGCTGTTGTTTTGCTAACATTCTTAGTTCACAGACTGGGAGCCTTCATAAGGAGTTTTTAATTCTATGTACTGTTCCGTTACAACAGAGGTATTGTTTCTCTGAAAGCCTGAAAGGCTAAGACACTAAAAGGGGCACTAAAATGCACAAGTTGTAAAAATAATAGAGGAAAATCATAACAATCATCAGACTTGAACACTGTTCAGAATTTTTTGATGATTATCAAGCTTCCATCTTAAGCATCATGAAGAAAAATAAGAAAGAAAATCTTCAGGAATTAAGATTAAGTTTTGTAGATCTGTAGAAGGAAAAAAAGTATGGAAATGAAATTTCAAGCTATCCACTTAAAAGCTAGAATAAAAATAACATAGAAATAATTGAAAACAATGTCTTGAATTAAAACTATCTTATATACAGTGTGACAGATAATGGAGGATAAGAAGGACATGAAAGTCTGTCGTTTCATGTACAGAGGAAATACCATTCTGCGTATAAACACAGAAAGCATACAATTGTCAAGATGAAGACATGAAGATTACAATGGATGTCCAAGATGGAGGTAAATGGTTATATCTTTCAATGGCCAAGCTGTGTTAATGCAACATCCTCTTATCTGCCCCTTATGTCTTTGTCTATAAAAGTTCAGGAATCTTCTCAGTCTTACAACTTTGCAGCTGGGAAGGCTGTTTTTTAATTAATTTACCAGACTGACAAAACACTAGAGCTACTGAGGTTCGTAACACAGCAGCACAAATCCTTTCCATCCACTTCAGTCTGGCAACAGAGATTAACAAAAGTAGGGCCATACTGTCGAGTTATGCTTTTCTTTACTGCAGAAAAAGAATGATTAACAAACTGCTAAAATAGCTAACAACATGTTTTTTACTCCCTTCTTCCCTCATAAATCCATCATAGGAGTATTCATCTTTGTGCCCTTTGAGACAAAAAGAAACAAGAGGTAAACTTTTTCTTTTTAAACCATAACTACTAGTTGTTGCTATTTTAAAATATGTTAAAGAGTAATAAGTTGAGCATTATTATTATCTTAAAAAAATTAAAGAAAGAACAAAAATTTTGAATTTTAATTTATTTTGAGTTTGTAAGTNGTGCCCTTTGTGACAAAAAGAAACAAGAGGTAAACTTTTTCTTTTTAAACCATAACTACTAGTTGTTGCTATTTTAAAATATGTTAAAGAGTAATAAGTTGAGCATTATTATTATCTTAAAAAAATTAAAGAAAGAACAAAAATTTTGAATTTTAATTTATTTTGAGTTTGTAAGTCTGAAGAGAAATTAAATTAAATCTTTAAAGCTATAAGGGATTAAAATGTTTCATCTCAAAAGCACCAAAGCATAACATTTATTGTACACTTTTTTTTTTGCTTCATGAAAGAGAGTTCATTGAAATATATAATAATAATTTGGTGCTTTTGTAACGACTCTTCCGTGAATGGAATAATACTGAAGGAAGACGAGTATGATCAAGTGTTGCTGCAATGAAGACGAGGTCCCCATTGTGTGCTGCTCCACTCAAGGACAGCAGCTAAAGGACCTCTCTGATACAAAAGAAGCAAAGAACTACAGAGTGAAAAGGTTCACAGGTTATTCTGAGTTGGAAGGGACCCACAGGATCATCTAGTCCAACCCCCAGTGAATGCCCACCCAGGGATGCAACCTACAAGCATGGAGCCATGGACACCACGCTCCATCCATCCGAGCCTCCCACCAACTAGGCCATGTCACTGAGTTCCTCGTTCGGTCTTTTCTTAAACACCTCCAGGGATGGCAACTCCACCACCTTCCTGGGTAGACCATTCCACAGAGGGATCACTCTCTCTGCGAAAAAGCTCTTCCTAACATGCAGCCTAAACCTCCCCTGGCATAGCTTGAGGCCATGTCTTCTTGTTCTGGTGCTGGCAGCCTGAGAGAAGAGATTTACACCCACCTAACTTCAGCCTCCCTTCAGGTATTTGTAAACAGCAATGAGGTCACCTCAGAACCTCCCCTTCTCCAGGCTGAACAACACCAGTTTCTGTAGTCACTTAAGTCAAAGGGAAAACAAAAGTGCAGAGAGTTGTGTGAAAATGTATGCAGAGAGAAAATCAGAGCCAGGAGAAAAACATCTCAAGGAGCAGAAGATCAGCTAAGGCTGAAGATGTGAGACTCAATTCAGTTCAAGAATAATATTGTGTCAGTAGAAAAATGGGGATAGATTTGTACTGGAAGATGTGAATTGGGTAATAGGACTTGCTCCATACAGAAAATGTATTCTTGCTTGCATATGCTAATTATCTGTTTCTCTCTGTTAAATTATTTTGTTGGTAGTCAATCAATTTTTAGGAATACAATAATACAGTAATACAGTGATCCTCTGCATAGGTGCGATCCCTAATTTGCGGGATCCAATTAGTCGCTGTTGATTTTCCAGCGAGCTGCGGGACCTGGCGCATGCACAGAATGCACAGAACCTACCGTGAACAGAATCTGCTCATGAATACGTAAATTAGTCCCAGCTGGGAGCCACCGCAGTGTGTCCAGAATGCGTTTAGTGTAAATGTGTGTTTTTGCACAGCTGGAATTGCCCTCCACCGGATTACAAGACAGGATGACGGGGCTGCCATTGTGTGTGTTTGTATGTGAGAGCGAGAGGTACCTTCCCCCATCCCATGGGGGCTGACAGGCGGGTGCCTGGCCATGCCGAGCCAGGGCGGGGGGAGGGGGAAGGCACCTGTGCCATGCCGAGCTGGGACAGGGAGGAAGGAGCTGGAGAAGCTGCTGGTGCGGTTACGGGTGGCAACGGGCGAGAGACACCTTCCCCCCCTACTGCTGCGTTGCCCTTTGTGGCTGGGGTGTTGAAGGGAAGTGTGACCCTGCAACCCCGCAGTGCATGCGGGCAGAACAGGGCTCGCAGTTGAACTCTTGTTGCTCCTCCAGCTCAGAGGACACGCCGCAGCCTGGATCACATCCAGGCTGGAGGGGGGACCTGGGCAGCCTTTGCCATTCCTCCCTGCCTGCTAGATATGTGGCCATTTTCTGTCTGCCCCCACAAAGTTCTTTCATAGAAGCACAGTAGATAAACTTTCACAACGTAATAAAACTCCCAAGAACAGGGAACTTTCTAACAGAAACTCTTGAGCCCATCCCTGGCTGCTGCTCTCCTGCCTCCCTCTGTCTCCCTCTGGCTGCCCAAGTGCTGCTCTGCTGTGTCATTGGCTCTGGTTCCTGCTGTTCAGGGATGGGATGGGACAACAGACCAACTGTAACACATTGTCCCGTCTCCCTCTGTCTCCCATTGGTCGCCCAGGCACTGCTGTATGCTACAGACAACTCTATAAAACAGTGTTCAACTCTCCTGCTTTACTTTGCATTGCCCCAATCTGAACCAGTTTTTGGGACTGCGCCTCTGACCCTCTGCCAGGGCTGGTGTGAGGAAACCTCCCACGGCTCCTGGCATACTTCGGCATTCCCTGAGCTGGCTCCGGTAGAGGCTCAGGAAATGCAGTTGCCACACCCCTCCTCCTCTGTGCCCACAGTCAGGCAGGTCCCATGGCCGGGGCCCGGGAGAGCCCAGGGGCCACGCGACCACAGCCGGCGCTCGCCCGCCGTGGCCAGCGCTCACCTGCCTCTCCCGGCACTCACCCACCAAAACCAGCACCCGCCCCGGTGCTCGCCCGCCTACCTTGACGCTCACCCTGCTGCCAAATGCTGCAGCCGCCCGTCCCATCCCCTGAGCACAGTCACATTGGGCAGCACTCAGGCAACTGAGACAAGCCCCGCTCTCAGGACCATCCTCCAGACCTTATTAGGGGAGGGGGCGTGGCTGCAGGCATGGCATACTTGAAACCTTAGTGGGTTCGCTATCTTCGTGGATTCCAAGACTCGCGTGAAGAACAGCCCCTGAGTAACGGGGGATCACTGTATTTTGAACATCAATTTTTGAATCGGTACCTTCTTTCAACACTTCTGTTTGACTACGCAGCCTCCCTTTAAGTTGTACTGCAGATAGATCTATTGGACACTTTATGAATCCACTGTATAAGTTATGGATAGACAGGAACAGTTTAAATCCTTAATTCGAAAAACATTGAACTAGGGATTTAATACTGATATGTAGTTCTATTTTTCTTAGTGACAAATCTAAGCCTCTCTAATTAGTCGGTTCCAAATAACAATACTCAAATAGCTCAAAACTTAAAGCAAAAATCTACATGAAAATTCATTACACAAAATGCCAAGCAAATATTAACAGAAATATTTCTACCAGAGCTGACAGAAATGTCTTGAATGGTGAAATTATCCATAAGAAGTGTGTTTTCCAGTAAATATTTCTTTAATAAAATTTTGTGGTATACAACAAAAGAAATCATTTGAAAAAATTATTTTTGGTGGAAAATGGAAATTTCAATTTATTTTTCCAGTTAAAAATGTTTTTACTTCAATGTAATACTCATAGCATTTCTTATTGCTAAATATAACAATAATTGAACAGGGTTACTGAAACACAGAATTAAATAGGTTGGAAAAGACCTTGGAGATCATGAAGCCCAACCTATTACCTAACACCATCTCACCAAGCAAACCATGGCACTAGGTGCCACATCCAGTCTCTTTTTAAACACTTCCAGGGACAATGACTCCACCATCTCTCCAGTGAGCCCATTCCAACAGCAAATTACTCTTTGTGTGAGGAATTTTTTCCTAACATCTAGCCTAAACCTCCCCTGGCACAGTTTGAGACAGTGTCCTCTCATTCTGTCACTGTTTGCCTGGGAGAAGAGACCAACCCCCACCTGGTTACAACACCCTTTCAGGCAGCTGTTGACAGTGCTCCTGAATGCTCTTTAGTCTTTCAATCTGCTCTTTAAACTCTGCAACCATTCATAGCAGATTATTCACCTATTCACACCACACTGGTGTTTTTTGCACTGTCCTTTGGTAAAACCAGGAGGCTCAGCCATTCCCTGCAGTCTGGGGTCTGGACAGCTGCATCCTTCTGCAGAGGTTCTGAGTAAGTACACTTCTACTGGCAATAGTTTTTGATAATTTAAGAACCATTCCTGATGAGGGGAGGGAGGGGAAAGAAGAAAAGAAAACCCCACCGAAACACCCCCCAGTCAACAAAAAAACACCCCAAACAGACCTGCCCTCAAAAAAAAAAAAAAAAAAAAAAAAAAAAAAAAAAAAAAAAAAAAAAAAAAAAAAAAAAANACAAAAAAAAAACAACAAAAAAACAAAAAAACAGGAATAAACCTCCCCATACTAAAACAATAGCAGGAGAGTGTCTGCAACCTTGGCTTTGCCATGCCATGCCATGCCATGCCTTCAGTGATGTGCCCTGCCTGTTTTTCCACTCTGCTGCACTCCAGGTCACTGTGCTCCCTAAAGCCTTTTACTTTAAATAGCTGAAAATGGCCAGGATGTAGGAGATGGAACCCCTCTGATCACCTGCGTGGCTTCCAATCAAATAATAATAATAATAATAAAGAATGCCATAAATGCCACTTACTTTGGGAGGGTGAGAGTTCATCCTTTCCTCTTTACATTGGTTTCTTAACTCATAATATGTGGTCACAGCGAGTGGCTGTGGTTATATATGTCTCTAATCCAAGCTCAGTCACAACAGCACTGCAGCCTGTTGATTAGTTTCAACTGTGTTTCACTAACACCTTGAATGGTGCTAACGTTCAAACTAGAGTGCCATGAGGAAGAAAGACTATGACTAAAGCATTTACAATTTTGAGTTTAGGATTTTTATTGTTTCTCATGCAGTTTCTGTAATCTCTGCCAAAATCACTATAGGATGAGGATTACAGTGAAATGTAAAATTAATACATGCTGTGGGAAGTCCTCTCCTCCCTACATATAACATTTTCATGAGTACTAAAGCCATTACCTTTCCTCTGCATTTTCCTCCCCTTTGAAGCAGAATATTTCTCATACCTACTCAACTATAATCCCAGGTTCTGCTACTTTGTTCATCTTTTAAGGAAGCAAAGAAGATCTCCCTGCAGGTTCCTGATTCCCTACATACACTGCAGTTAAAGATTCCCTGTCATTCATTTCTCCCACACATCCTAAAGCCCATTTATTTCTTGTATGATAACCTCTCTGTATTTTCAGGTATTTTGTTCCTCTCATTATTCCTGTGATGAGATGAGACGCTCATCTCTTGACTGAATGCCTTTTATCTCTGAGGTTCACCAATCAGAATATTTCAGGTGTAGCCACAGCACAGCAAAGCCTCCAAGCCCACTTAACAGTGCACAGAAGGAGAGCATTTCACACAGATGGTACTCTGCATCTCATTCTACCTCTTGTCTCCTCCATGCTCCTGATGTGACATGTGCCTGGGTCATCTGTGACATACCTCCTACTGGAGAGGACAGGATGTCTGAAGAAAGAGTATGTTTTAAAAGGTTTTGCATTTAAAAGGAACTCAATATAGCTGTCATGGTTTGGTTTGTCAAACCACGACAATAGCAAAAACATTGCAACACTTTATCATGGCACAACAGGATGTGCTGATGCCCCTAGTATGAAGCATGATGCGAGTCTTCCTTTTCAATATGATGCAAAACACCAGAGCAAGAAAGGCTGCAGGAGCAAACTGGCTCATATGAACTGAGACCTGATGCTTCATCAACTGAGACCTGATGCTTCATTACATATGGTACCTACTGCAGCTACAAAACACCTTCAGTACATTAAAGAAAAAAGGTGTCCAAGCATCTCACACCTATCAGTGACTCTCCAGTCACTGGAATTCTTCAGTTCTGTATCTCATGGGGTTGTCTCTCATTTTCACCCTTCTTCTTTTTGCCTGAGTATTTCTCAGGAAGGGAAAATGGCTCCGTTAATATAGTGTAATGGGATGCTTTTGAAATAAAATAAGCCTGAAAAATTGAAAACAAGAAAACAGGATTGATTGAAGTCTATGTGACTGATTGGGAATTATCTTTGGTACTAAATGCAATGTAAACTGGTGAGGCAACAGAAATATGGTGAGTAATATGTGAAAAACAACAATTTTATTTGGATTAAATAGTAATGAAAGGTATGGATGTTTTAGTATACTTAAATACGTTCTTCGTTAGTACTGAAAGTTGGTTTTGTCTTTATATCATCTCAGAGCTTTCAAACAATATTGATTTCAATCATTAATTTTATGGATCCATAATGGTACAGAAGAAAATACATGATAATGCATTTTGAGTTATTTGAATACTTCTGTCCTTGCTTTCCACCATTATCCCCATGATGTTTTAATAAAGCTGAGACAATACATTTTACAACGGATCTATGTGTTAATTTCTTCCTCATTCTAATGTCTGTTGTGGTTGTTTAAAGATAAGGTAAAGTTTGCAGAGGATGCACTGAGGTATAATATGTTGATGTAAAGTTGATTGCAATTTATATTTTGCAGCCAGTCTTGGGAAGTTGAGCAAGATTGGAATGAGATCCACAACAGCCGTATGGCACATACAGCTACAACAAATGGCACTATAAGAGTATCCAGTCTTTTATATCTTGAAATGGACATTCCTTAGATGTTTAAATAGCCTTACATTAAAATATCTTCACCTGTTTAACTCAAGAAATGTAAAGATCTTGACTCTTATTGACACATACAATTTGCATTCTCTTGTAGTCATACATCACTTTCATGCATCTCCAGAGATGTGGGAAGTTGCTGAAATTGTCTGCTAGAAGGAAATGCAAAATAAGTGACGCTACATTCTCCTCTATTCCTGCTGATGTTTTCATCAAGAAAAGGTTGTCTGTCTTGTTCAGCATGGTAGCTCAGTTGTCTCTATTGTTATAGTTAGGAAAGGTTGGCCTTCCTGACCTCTGGAGAAAACACACCCAACTGAAGTGAAAACAAACCTATTAACTATCTTGTCTTCCAGTTTAAGAGTCAGTGAGTTTAAGGGAACACAAGCTAGTATAACTGATTCTTTTCTCAAAACCGCTTCCTTTGTAAGTTTGTCTTTCCTTTAATGCCTAAGATAGGTACTGATTGCAGAATAACTCTAAACCTATTACGCTATTAAGAGGAGTGTTTATAAACCAACTTTGCCAGTAACGTGCTCATCATCAAGCCACCCATGATTTTAGAGAAGATAATTGGAAAGGGACTTCACCCTCTCAGAAGCCATGACAGTTGTGCATACTGGTGCAAAATATTCTCCAGTCAATGTGAAACCAATTCTGCTGTCTCTGATGATGTGAAAAGGCAATACACTTTGCAGCTGTGAAAAGAAAGTCTTTCATGCTATTGATATGTGTCTTTAAGCAATAGTTGTAAACCAGCTGGTAGAATCTTTTTCTTACCTCAGTTTCTATGAAGAACTTTGTTATAAATCACAGTAAATTAATATATTCATTAGTTCCTGTCATCTTTATCTTCTTAACTTAATCTTGGCTAATTAACTGTGTTCTATGTCAAAACAGGATAAAACTAAAACAGTTTTACCATAACTCGCTATAATGAAGAGGCTGCCTGGTATTTCTCTAGCTCACTTATTACAGAATCATAGAGTACTCAGAATTGAAAGGGACCCACAAGGATCATCAAGTCCAACTCCCAGCTCTTCACAGGACATTCGCCTGAGAGTATTGTCCAAACAGAAAAACAGAAGCAAACTTCTTGCTGCAGGTAAAAAAAGGTACTGCAACAATAGGAAGAGGTTGTGAAGAGGCAGTAGAAAACTCAGTGCCCGCCTTCTGTAGTACAAAATCTGTTTCTACAGTGGTAGTTCATTGATGAGAATAAGAATCATCAAAAGTGTCAAAAAATCCATATATGCCTGTACAAGACTCTACCACTGCCCTCATTCATGGTAGTTACAGTCTTTCCAGAAGATTCTTGCCCAATAGAGGTGGGCAAACCTATTTGTCCTGCAGTGTCTGCAAAACTGATTTGTACACTTGTTTTGATTTAAAGTTGTTTCAGATTTATGATCAGAAAAGATGATGCTTATACAGTACATTAACATGGATGAAAAGTTTGCTTCATTATTGCAATCTTTCCTCTACAAGCGATTCTAAATAACCTTTCAGCACAGCGCAACATCAGCATCAATGTTAAAAAGGCTTTATAAAAGAATACGTGGATTTTTCCAACATCCACTCCTGACAAACAAAAGACAATATGTATTCACACCTTACTGAAAATTACCTGGGTGTAGCCCATGAGGTAAATCACAGGAATTATGTGGAAGTTTACCAATTTTATAAATGACTTCCTTAATTTCTGTTATTACTTATACTATTTTTTGCAAATTTCCTCTTCATTTTATATGTATAACACTTGCAATATTTCAATGTTTTTCCCTTTACAGTTATTACATATGAATTTCTTTAAATATTCATATCTAAAAGAACCCACCAATATTCTATGTTAGGGGAAAACAATCTTATGCTAAGAATTTTGTGTTATATTATCATCTTGTTTTAAGAGTGTTATAAACAGCAACAAAATAAAAAAATAAAAACCAAAACCGCATTTAAACCCCCACCAGCCTGAAAATGAGAAATACATTGGCAGTCTTTTAAAATAGTATGTTACAGCAGGGTGTGGGGCTACACTACTGCCTAATAGTTGTTAATCTGAATAAATAACATGTTTTTAATCACCAAGTGGCATTTAATTAACCTGCAATAACTGGCTTATTAATTCTCAATTAAATCATTATTTGAAACACTTAAAATAAATGTGAATGATTATATTTTCTGATACCGCCTATAAGGCATCTCACTATTTTGATGAATTGTAGGTTAGAGTTTGTTCCTCAACAAACATGAAGGACAAGCTTAAAAAGCTTCCCACTGTTTGTTAGTTAAAATAAACACCTGAGCAAAAGTAGGGGAATCCAGAAAACAAAATAATCTAATTACCATACACTCCAATAGTGCAATATGATTTATTTACACTTAAACTCATATTTAACAAACTCAGGGTCAGATCTTCACCTATATGGAACTGGTTATGCTGAGTTCAACTGAGTTATTTTCTAAGTCATTACATGGTTTAGTTCAGCTGTAGGTTTCATTAGGGTATTTTTTTTTTTTGGGGGGGGGGGGGGGGGGGGAGGGTGATTTGGTTTGGATTTTCTTTGATTTTTATTAAATATGATTGGTTTTGCCTAAGAATCAGAAGCAAAAACCAAACCCTGTTCCAGGAAGCTTATGGTTAAGAGTACAGGAAGGCTGGAATTTGATCCTGTGGTATGATGTTCAACTTAGTATAAAATTAACTTTTATTAATAATTTGAACAAAATCAGTGACCTGCAACTGGGAGTAGAGGAAACTGAGAACAGGAAAGTATAGCGCTAAGGAGAAAGACATGGAAATGTAGTCACAGGTTCACAGGTGATTCTGAGTTGGAAGGCACCCACAGGATCATCTAGTCCAACTCCCAAGTAAACGCCCACCCAGGGATCAGGGCCACAAGC